>JASDQU010242372.1:62029-80133 GCA_032191745.1 Picea mariana | reverse complement strand
CAAAGCTAAGGAGAAACCATCGATGCACACAAAATTTGAAGCACTCTGGATTAGACCATATATCATTGAAAAGATTCTAGGTTTTAATGCATATATGCTCAAAGACATGAAGGGGAAAATGTTGATGTTGCCTGTTAATGGGTGACATTTGAAAAGTTTTTTCACCTGAAATTGTTTCATCTCCTTGTACATAGTTTTCAATTTATTTTGTACATCCTTACTATTCTAATCCATAGCCCAAAGGATAGAAACATCTAATCATGAAGATTTTGGATTCTTGACAACCCATAGGGGGTTATCATCCCACAGTTAGAGCCAATTGTTGAGACCTTTTTATGTTGTAAATACTGAGAGGGGGGGGGGGGGNGTTATTTTATTAATCACCACAATAGATCAACAATGGACTTGTATTTAAAATCAATTATATAAATATAATTAACAGGAATTGCAAGGTTTTGTAAAGAATAATCTGAGATATTGAAGAACACCAATCCTTTTTAGAGCACCAACTCTTGGAGACACAAATCCATTTCTTCGGGGCACCAACCCTAGGAAGCACCAACTCCCTCGTTTTAGGGCACCAACTCCCTTGTCTTTAGGGCACCAACCCTAGGAAGCACCAACTCCCTTGTTTTTAGGGCACCAACCCTAGGAAGCACCAACTCCCTTATTTTCACACTTTACTTAGTAAAGGATATGCATCCTTCCTTGCTCCTCCCTTCCACCCTCACAGCATAAGTATCATCAATTCTTCTTCTTCGACTCTACTTATGCTTTTGATCTTCTGATCTTGACTGCAAAGACGCCTTCTTCTTACCATTATTTCTTGTTTATATAGTCTTCCAACTGGTGTGAGCTTTGAAGCATTGTGTCCCTTTATTTGAACTTTGAACCATTGCACCTCTTCATTCAAATGATAATATTAAACTTTAAATAATATTATTTTTCCTTTTTATTCTTTATTCATAATGCTCATGATTTAACTCTTCTTTAATCATGATTGTGTATCGGTTCATTAGTCTACAAATCTCGAATAGTTATGAATTCAAGTAATCAATAGGCGCTCCCTTCAACCAAAATTCGTGTGACCACGAACTTGAAACCACGAGCTTATCCATTCCAAACATTGTTTTATTAGTGCTTTCTTCTTATGCCCCTATTCTTCTAAGTGGGAGTTTTCCCATGAGGATTTTCCTGCTCTTCCTCTTATTCGACGGTCGTTCGCGACTTCAAGGCTTCAGCCTTCGAGAAAACTTACATGTTTCAAACTCCTTTTCATTGAAGTTGACCACCTTCTTTCCTTTAGTGTGATCTGGCAGTTCAACACTTCCATTCCAAATCAACGGTCAATGCTTAATTCTAGATCAAATTTAGATCTAACGGCTGGGAAACCATTTGAAGATCCTTCTTGATCTACGGTTGGCATTATTTCGTGACTTTGGGATTTCGTGGATTCTTTCTCGTCTCCAGTAATCGTTGAAGTGGCGAAGTGGTGAAGTTATTTATCCGCTACTTGATCCAACGCTCCATAATGCTACTGCTTCAGATCTAACGGTTGAGATTAATCCTTCCCAACCTCTAACTTTACCTCGATCTAATGATAATGGATTGTCCCGAACTAAGAATGAACCGTTCCTGTAACTCAATTCTTTACAAAAAGATTTCTTTACTCATAAAACTTGGTCTCATGTGCTATTTCAAATACGTCATCTCTTTTGAGCTTCGATTAACGTTCTTCCTTCTGAGCTTTGGGATTATACTAGATTCTTCTACACCCTGTTGACTTCAATGAAAATATCATACCACTGTGTCCAACATTTTGTGCTTTCATTTTTCCCTCCCGCGTTATATTTTCCCCACTTCTTTACTCCTTTTCTTTTCCCCCTTCTATACCTTCCCTTTTTCCCATTTCCTTTATCCCTTCTTTTTTTCCCTTTCTTGATTACTATACTTAGTCATATTTTAGTTCATGAGTTCACGGGCTATCACATTTTCATTTCCATCCACTTACTCATGTACAAATTTGTTTCAACACTTAGACTTTTTCTTCAAATTCGAGGGTATGCGGGCTCAAACATTTGCTCTCCTTTTTTCCGTGACCCTCACTTTGCACTTCAAATTTTGTGATCTACATTTTGACCATCACTTAACCTTTAGCTTCATCATGGGTGTTATATTCCAAAGTATTCCATTCTTCATGCACTTGATTCTGACCGACTTCTCCTCTATACTTAGTTTATTTTGATTATCTCTACAATCACGAGTTCACGGGTTGGCAGGTTGGCAAGTTCACGGAAAATTATATATTGAATTTCTCTCACACCCATTCCCGCCATTACTTTGCTTTTCCCAATACGCATTAAGTATTGTTTAATTGCTAACAACTATTTTGCAGCCCCTGAAAAGATCGTCATTAATGGCGAAAGGATCGAGGATTTTTTTATTAAACTCTCATTTAATATTCATTTTCCAAAGGATTAAACTATCATTATCTTTTCGAAAAGGCTTATTTGAGACCATTACCCAACTGAAGAAATAGTTCCGACAACTTAATGGCAGCATCAGCTTGACAACAATTCTATGGTGACACTCTGAATATTTTTGGCCGCACAGATCAAAACTTCCAGTGGTCGAGAGCATACTGGTATTATTCCTCCCCTCCTATTGCACAAAAAGACGGGAATGTAATTTGGACATCTAGAATTGCTCATGTTGGTTGTGTTCCAAAGGTTTTCGATTGTAAGGAAAATGTTGCATGGTGTGTGGAAAAGTATGTACCGAATCAAAGAATCATACAGCTCTAGGGACATTCTCTAATTTCTCTTTCACCTCAAGTCTTCTGCAAGATGTTAAATCTGCCAGAGCCAACTCTTACTTTCAACGGTGAAGATTGTAGACAATTTCTGAAGAAACATAATAATGGGCTTGACCTCCCGTCGGAGTACTTGGAGAATCCTGCAGTTGTCCCAGCAAACATAACCATAATTTAGGTTGAATATCTAAAGAATCCCTTTCAAGAAATTGCATGGCTATTCACCGGAGTAACAGGTCAGGAGAATATTGCTTCTATATCTCAGATGATTTTATATATTATGTATTTTACAATATAAAAAAGGGCTATTTTTTATTGGGGAAAGCTCATTTCTATCGAAATTGCTTCCCAATTGTCGCATTACAAAAAGTATAGAAAGTTATTTATGGACTCTTATTTGATATTTGTTATAGCGCATTGTTGCCAATTCCCAAATTTGACTATCATTAAAAGGGTAAATTACGAAGCAGACCCCATTACCTTTCGGTATTAGGCATTATGGAGGCATAAAACCCCTCTATTTTTCTATGAAGTTTATAATGACTTTGTTTCAGCTTTCAAAAAACTTATGTTGGGCGAAAAAACTCCCAGGATATCTGTTGTAGCAAACAAATTTTTAGAGAAAATGGGACAATAGAAAAAATGGAGAATCATAGTATCACAAGAATATTTTGTTCAAAAGAAAATCCTTGTTTTCTTCCATATTATGTACATGATAAATTATTTATTACAAAGGTAGCGAGGCAATATAATTTCTAGTTGTATTTTTTCCATGAAAAAGGGAAAAGGCAGTTTATTCCTCTTCCATGGAAGATTGGGGAGTTTGTATTGAGAAATATAAATAAATTGATGAATTTGCAAATCATTTTAACAATGTGAGTTTGAAGTATGTTGAAAAGATCAAAGGTTTTGATCCAAACAAAATCTTTGTTGGACATATACTATCAGTAGGGTTCAATAACTCTTTCATTCAAACTGTCTTGAGCGAAGAAGAAAAAGTCAATATCCAAAACACTCATGTAAATAACGCCGACGATTTATAAACATTACTTAGCAGTAATGATCTTTACAAGCAAAAAGGAAAAGGTCCAAGTGAAAGAAGTGCTCAATCTCTAGTTGTCACTCCGAAGAATGCTACATCTAGGAGCAATGCTCCAGCATCCCACCCAATTAAGAAGTATATCAACAATAGTTCCAGTGGAGGAGGAGATAACAATCCTCCCTCTGGAAAAATTGAAATTTCACACAAATTGCTCATGAGAAAGAAAAGAAAAACCCCATTGCAAGAGGAAGAAAATAATCTCATAGAAAATGATATTCAAAGCTTCTCCTTGGAAGATATGGAACTAGAAGCAGACATTGAAAAAATATTTCCTGCAATAGAACAACACGAGCAAAATGCTCAGCAAGATTTTGTACTGGAATTTTTGGGGATTGAAACAGTTAGTGAAGAAAAATCCTTCACTTTTCAGAGCACTGTTTTTGATAGAGAATCTAAAAGGTTGATTGTTGAAAGAATTGACCAGAAAAATAAGAAAGGAAAAGCCCGCTCAGAGGTCGACCTCAAGTATATGCGACCGTCCCATATTTCCAAAACTCATAAGGCAATCGAAGACGCACTTGATGACTCTATTGATGGTTAGAAGCTGAGAATGCCAGCTTAAAGGAAAAGATCAAAGAATTGGAGATTGCCTTGATGCCTCTTCCCATCTTGGCTAGTCCTTTGACAATAATAAAACCAACTACACCCGGTATCAAGTTAAAGGGGTCATTGAGTTTTCTTACATCAGTTCGAAATTATGTTGAGAAAAATATTAAAAAGAGAATGTCATTGATAATAGAGGTATGGTAAGTATCTAAAAGTATTGTTTTTTTTGGTTCAAGAGCACATGAATTTCATGAATATCTCCAAGTTGATTTTAAGAATGAGGAAGGTTTTTACAAATATGTTGTTTTACCATTCAGGATAAAAGTTTCAAACATGAAAAAAGTAAAGAGGAGAGAAGAATATTTTCCTTCTCCTTGTCGGATGAAACAGTTGAATGCATGTTGGAAAGAAAAGATTAATAATTTGAGAAATATTTTCCAAGCATGCAATGAAACTATAGTAAAAAGAGAAGAATTATTCAGAAGGCTCACAGAAATAGATTTAGCAGGAAGCACTGGTGAGGTGCAAGATCCTAAATTAATCTTCAATTCAATGTTTATGACAAAGCAACAATTTGATGAACAAGTGGAGATACTAAAGGGATTATCAACTGAGAAATTTAATGGCATAATTGAATATGGTGAAGAAGAGATAGATAATTTGCTTATCAATTATTCTATGAAAAATCAAGATATTGAGGAATCGATCCACGATATTTCTCATGACCTAAGAGATTTAGAAGGTGAATTGTTTGATATCAAAATTAGACATGAGATAAGAGTTGTGCCAATGAAGAATTACATTGAGAATTGGTTTAAGAGGGCAATCGATAAGTTAACTAAAGTGGGCCAAGAAATGACAGTTGAGACAGTTCCTGTAAATGTCAATGAGGATAATATAAGGACAACAAAAAGCAAGTGAAAAACGAGAGATACCATCATAGTAAGTTTATGATGATTACATTTTTCTTTCCTTATAATATTTTCATCCAGTTATTCTTCTTCTTTTATTAGAAAGGTATAACCGAAATCTGATAATTTCCTTTTTGTCTTCCTTCCAGGTCTTGCTACTCTGCCTCCGCCCACCTTCTTCTCTCTACAGTCTATTTCATGTTTATATTTACTTTTATGGTCCACGGAAGCCTTAATCCCAGTCCTTCGGAAAAACGCATTTTAATTTCAAAGCATTGTAATAGACCTTAATATTTTTTCAAAAATCCCAAGAGAACTAAGTCAGCATCAGTTTTGACAGTGTTTTATAACTCTGAGTTTTGAGTATAAAATATTTGAAATTGGTCTATCATTTTTTTCCTTTGAGCTATACATGTGTTTACTCTATCAAAGTTCTCTTATGTGTATGGATCATCTTCTTTTATTTTATGTGTGATCAGAAACCTTTATTTTCGTTATGATGGATGTGAAGAATTTTTGCTTATATTTTCAAATGTGTGATGTATGAGGTTCTTGGTCATCTCTCAAGATTTCTCTTTAAAATAAAATATTTTTATTTTTCTACATCTTCTATCTTTCTTTGAGTATAATAGTGGACTTTCTCAAAGTCCTATATCATTTTGGAAATCTAGAGTATCAAAGAACATCATAAAACAGAGAGGAGTACCACCTCTATAAAAATGCAAGAGGATTCACATCTTCGTGAGGTTGTCGTTTCGGTCATGACAGATTCAAGCGTCAAAAATGCTCTAGTCTGCAACATACAATTGGCCATCTCTTTCAATGTCATGTTCTTTCTCTCCGCTACCCCATTCTACTATGGAGTATATGGAATTGTGTGTTAAAACTCTATAATTGATTTTAAACAAAGATTCTCAACATCCTTATTCACGTACTCTCCTTCGTTGTCTATATGAAGCTTCTTAATCCTCTTCCTTGTTTCGTTCTCAACTAGATGCTTGAAATATTTAAGACACTCAAAGACCTCATATTTTAATTTGAGAAAGTAGACCCATGTATATCTCAAAAAATCATCAATGAAAGTAAGAACATACTTAGCATTAGTGATCGATGGGTGTGGGAAAGGACTTGTAATGTCACAGTGAACCAACTCTAGAAATGATGATTCCCTTCATGCTTTACCTGTGTTGAACTTCTCCTCAGGATGTTTGCCTAGTATGCAGCCCTGGAAAACTCCATATATGTACTGAATGTGGACTAATCCATCTACCATTCCACCCTTACTAAGTTGATCTAAATATTTAAAATTCATGAGCCTTAACCTCTCAAGCCACAACCTGGACTCTTCATTAGCATGTGTTAGAAGAGATACATAATAATATTTATGAGTGAAGTGAGAGAAAGTCTACAACATGGAATGGTGATTAACCTCACCAACGACAATTTTTGAACCATCTAACAAGTCAAAAATAATAACTGAGTTTGGAGCGAACTGCACCTTCTTCCTTGAACCTGAACGAGTGATTTGATAGATGGAGAGAAGATTCACTGAAAGCTTTGAAACATGAATTACATACAGAAAACATCCATGGTCTAGATCAAATCTACCCCTACCGCACACCTCTGCAAGAGAATCATCTGCCATGAATATTGGTGGTCCAGAACAAGTCTCCAAGTATGGGAAAAGTCTATCCGATGAGGCCATGTGATGGATAGTCCCTTAATCAATCACCCAAGCATTAGGAGAAGATGAAATAGAAACTAATGCATGACCATTACCTATTTCTGATGATGTATTTTTCCTTGCATTATCTGGAATACAATCCTCGAGGTGATGTTTCTCAAGTGTTTGTGGCATGAGACCTATGGTCTTTTTCATGCAAGAACTCTTAGGATGGAACCCCCCTATTACAATAGGAACACTTTTTCTTCTCCTTCTTTCCTTTTGATGCCTTGGAACTCGAACTCTCATCTGTGGACTTTTCTTTACCTTACTTCTTGTTCTCTTGGTCCTTCTTACCCTTATTTGTTTGCTTATTCTTCTTTGAACTTCCTTGAGTTGTAAGCGCATGAGGCTTGGAATTCTTAAGTGCCCCTATTTGGATGAGCTTTGTTTTCTCATGGATAAGTGACTCCATGAAATAATATAGGGATGGAATCTTCCATGTAGACCCCATAGCTAATTTGGTAGTATGAAAAGAAGAAGCGTAGACAGAATACTCTAGTCCTAGTTTTGTTAGAATTGAAAAGATTAATTGTTTATCTTTATTCTCAATTACACAAGCCTTAACAAGAGACATAAAAGTTTTAAACTTATAGAAGTAGTCTTGTAGGGTCTCAAAATCTCTTGGATTCAATGCATGTATATCATTATCCAGCTATTGACCTCTTAGATTGTCTTTCTTTCCTAGCAAATCCTTCAACTTTTTCCAAACATCATTAGGAGTCTTGCAAGTATCGACATGAAAGAGGATATTTGGAGAGATGTTCAAGCACAATATCCTGTACGATTCATCCATTCCATTGAACTATTTTGATTTCTCTATGGTTGAAGTAGGATTGACCTCAATCCCCATGGTGATCCTATACAAACCCTTGCTTTGAAGTAGAAGCTCTATCTTGGTCTTCCACTCAAAGTAGTTGAAGGGTGTCAAGATCACTGAAGAAGATGATTGATCCATAGATCTCTATGGGTTGTCCAATATGATCTATAGACCTACAAAAAAAGTCAATACTCACTCACAATAATGGCTTTGATACCATGTATGATTAAACCACAATCCAAGAAATAATTGTGAGAAGGAAATACTACTATAGTTAATTGCAAGAGAGAGAGAGGAGAGAGAAAAATATAATCAATGTTCACACATAAGAGACCGAGAAACCAACTCTAATCACAATGTATTAATCCTTGATAATGAGTACAATATATAGGACTATCCACATGAGGAATAATGTGCACTAGGTTGGGATTTCCATGTGCATGCCCATGTAAAAAGGTAACTTCTCCCAATAGCAACAATTAACTAAAGTCAAAAGTTTTTAATAATTATAAGAAAAGGTCAAAAATATAGGTGCGCCAAACTTAGTGAGAACTCTACGTGAAGTAAAAGTGCATTCCATAATAGAAAAAATCTCCTCGAATAATACTAGAGTCCAAGAATGGAACTAAAGTCCTAACTGAATGAGATTTTGCTAATTATGGAAAGTCACTAAATAAGTGAAGTGAGTTAACTCCAAGTATTAGATGGGTAATGCACACTTCCCTAGGAGGACAATATTCTTACCAAAGTGTGCTCTATAGCCATGAAGTAGAAAATGACTTCTAAAATTAAGGAAATAGGAATTATCTCCTAAAATATAGGAAATTGTCTGATGGTGACTAAAAAATAGGAATTAGCCTAATGGTAGCTAAAAACTAGGAATTTGCTTAGTGGTGGTTTATGAGCCCATGGTTTTGGAAACCCATGGTATTACATATAGGAATCCACTATATGAAGAGACATGTTATAAGTACCAATCCTCCTAAATAGTAGGAAAATGGGAAAAAAAAATGACTATGTCACTAAGTATGTAGTTGAGTGTGTACCCCAACAAGGGTGACCAACATGTGTCAAACACTTCATAATTTTTGGGAGCAAGTGTTACATCCAACGATACGATGAGGACTTAGACAAATTTGACTCCAAATCAGATGAAATAATCTTTCTTAATACTCATCAAGAAGTGAAGCCTAAGAGTTACAATAAAAGGCTGCAGAAGATTATTGAAAGTATTAATGTCAAAACAAATGAAGAAATTAAGTACACTAAAGAAGAAGAAGATGAACATGAAGAATAAGAACAATAAAATGAAGAAGAATGGGAGGAAGAAGAATAAGCAAATGAAAAAGAAAAGGAGGAAGAAGAACAAGAAGATGAAGAACAAATGAAATAAGAAGCAGAACGCCATGATACACAAATACCATCAAGGTTTGTACAAAAGAATCACCCAGAAAAGTTGATTCTTGGTGAAAAAAATGTTAGAACACAGACAAGGAGGAAATTGGAAAACAACTCTAAGCAGATGAATCTCTCCCTACTATCCCAAGTAGAACCTAAATGTTTTATAGAAGCTCTGAATAATCAACATTAGATGAATGCTATGGTTGAGACGTGAAAGAATTTTGTGTTTATCTCTCCTTATATAAGCCATTGAACTCTTGATTTTTATTTCCAGAGAGTTTCTTCCCATCTATCTCTGATATCTATTAGGGTCTGAAGCTTTATTTCCTTTGAGTCCAAGTCGTCATTCCTTCCATTTATTATTAAATATAGCTGAAGTTGTTCCATTTTCTCTTCCAATTCTTTCTTGTCTTTGAAGATATTTCCAAATGTTTGTTTATTCCATAGTTTAGGTTTGGCTTTGACAAATTTAAGATGTTGTTGAAAATGATATATAAGTATGCCTTGAATGTTCTTTGATTCTTGCCACTAGTACTTAATACTCTCCAAGAAGGTTTGGTGAGAGATCTAGAAAGCTTCAAATCGAAAATGGTGGGGCTTAGGAGCATCAGAAAGGATGAGATCCAGTGTAATCGACCAGTGGTTAGAGCCAACGAAAGGAAGGATAGAGGATTTAAGGTAAAGGCCCATAAGAGGAAGTGAATCTGATACCAGGAAACAGTCCAATCTTGAGGCCACCTGATGTGAGCCTTTGTGTTGGTTGTTCCAGGCATGGGTTCCATTGGAAAAGGGGAAATTGATTGAGTTTAGAGAGTGGAAAAGCTCTTTGAAGTGCATGGAGGCATACTCAAGCTTTCTTATACCTCTGCATTTTTCCTCTAAGGAGGTGATAATATTAAAGTCTCCTCCTATGATTCAGTGATTGTCTCCTGTGATGGTTTTGAGGGAAAAAAGAGAGTTAAGAAAGAGATATTTGGTTGGGGCAGCGAGTGGGATATAAACATTAGTGACAAAACCAGAGGAAGTGGTTCCGATGCTGAAGTGGGAATTCAGAGAGCAAGTTGTAGAAAAGAAGGAAGTTAGGGAGATTTCAGCAGGGTTCCAAAGGATGGCTAAGCCTCTTGCTGCATCTTGAGCATCAGTTGCTATAGAAAGAGAATGTTTCCAAAAATTAGGGGCTAGAGTGTTTATAAGATCACTAGGACATTTGGTTTCTTGAATAAGGACTAGAGAGGTTCGTTCATTTGAAATGATTTTTTTAACATTTTATGTTTGGATTTTCCATTGAGACCTCTTATATTCCAAGAGAGTATTTTCATGGGAATATTGTGGGTTCAGAGGGAACAAATCTATCACCAAGGTGATTCTACCTGAGTTGATCAACATTTATCCTAGTTCTTGGAGAAGTTGTTTGTTCGATTTTCTCCCTCTTTTATTCTCTTCCTTGTTTTGTTTAACTAGATCTTCTGAGAAGTGCATTTTAATGCCAAGTGTTGAGGAGGATGCATATGGCTTACCTTTTGCCTGAGATGCATGCTTCACTTTGCTTCTTACTAGGGCTTCTTTTACTAGCTGAATTTGTTGTTCTGGAATGGTCGCAGGGTTGTGTTGATGCCAAGCCACTGCTATTGATTGAAGATCAAGCTTGGTTAGCTCGGATTCCTCCCCATCCTTTGATTCCCTTTTATATTCTTCTTCATTTATCATTTTTATGTCTAGGTATTTAATTTCCTAATCCTTGGTTTCCATTAGTTTTATGCGCTTCACTTGTTCCTCATGTTATGCTTCCTTGCTTTGCGGCTCTTTCTGAGAGATAATATCTTCTTCTATTGGAGTGATGTCTGTAGAAGATCCCTCTTGAGTGGATTGAAGTAGTTCAAATTGGTTGTTGGTTGTAGTATTGACTTCATTATTTATGCATGTAGTTTTTCTTGTGTTGCATCTTCTGGAGTTCACTACTTCGAATCCTTCCACATCCTTTGTAGTAGTGGCCTTAGCATTGGTTTGTTGCTATTGAGAGGGAAATCTATGAACATATGCCCATGCTCATGACATTTACGACATCTAAAAGGTATATGCTCTTAGTTTATGCACTACATCCATTCCTTGTCTTGATAGCGGAGACAAATGGAGTCCAACAAAGCCTGGGAAACATTTATATAGGCACAAAATATTACGTAGGAGGTATATTTACCTTTCTTTACAATTTCTAAAAATTTGACAAAGGAGCCTAGCGCATTTTTTATACCTTCGAGAATCTACTCTTCCCAGTACTCATGTGGCAGGGAGTAAAGTCTAATCCAGACTAGGGATACAATAAAGTCCTTCTTCTCTGGGAAAATTTTATCCCTCCAAGAGCGAAGCAACAATCCAGCTGAGTTGACAAAGTAGGGGCCAAATTTGAAAACTTTGTCTCTGTCCTCTAGACTTGTGAAGATTGCAGTGAAAATACCTTTAGAGCCGAGCTTGAGCTCAATCTCTCCCTTGGGATTCCAACAAGTCTAGATCTACTAGTCTAAGGCTTTTTCTGAGGGCCAGATTCCCATGAACTTGCCATTGACTGCATAGTCTTTCAGTTTATGATGTACTGCCCGATTTTGTTTGAGGTGATTTCATATTTTGGAACTTTGTTAGATTTGGGGATGCATTTGTCATTTCTCTTTTAACTAGGTCCTTTTGGTTGTGTTGATTGATCTGTAGATATGACTTCTGTAGTTTTGTCTTTCCCTGCTCCTTCCCCCTCATTAGTTGCCTCTAACACACTATGTTTCCCTAGCTTTGTTGCCTTGTAATTGTGTATTTCTTGGTTTTTAGACTTTTTGGTTTGGTTTGGTCCTAAACTATTCTCCACTCTTCGATTGTGACTAGAAATAGCCCCATTGTAGGAGGGGGCATAGCTCCTTCTTGCAGCCACCGCCATCTTCAAGGTTGTAGAAATGGTGATTGTGAAAATCGTATGCCTAAACCCTAACAGACCCAATTTTCTCTTTCTGGGTCATCCATAATAGAATATTGTTATGCACATGCATATGCTTAACAAAATGGTTTTTACGTATATACGTATATTATAAATAAAAGTTAATTATACATCTTCAACATAGACATATAGTCCACACAACATAGACATATAGTCCACATAGATATAGCTTCCACACCTCCGCACAAATATATCCCTGCACAACAACACTTAGTAAATAAAATACATAAAAAAACAATGTAGTTATTTTCCTAAGTGATTGAAATGGGCGTAAATAATAGAAATGATGGCTAAATTTTATAACATAGTATTTGATAATGATGTCTATTAGTTGGTGTAAAAACGTTTTTTTAATTTTTTTAATGTAGTCCTATACAAATAATTAAAATATTAATAATTATATATTAATTTAATAAAAGTCAGTTATACATCTTCAGGACAATGAACACTTAGTAAATAAAATACACCCGTTTTGTACCCGTACATCGGAACTTTGAGACTCGTACATGCACTTGTTATGCACCCGTGCATGGACCTGTTCAAACCATTTACTACAACTGCATAATTAAATTGCTTATTAAATTCCCATACATACACTTGTTCCAACCATCCGCTACAGCTGCACAATTAAATTGCTTATTAAATTTCTATCATCGGCCCAACAAAAAGATCTTGTTTTGAAGGACCAATCAGAAGACGGGAAAAAGAATTGATCGCTCGCAACAAAGTTAAACTATGTAAAAATGCGAGAATTTTTTTGTCAACGCAAAATCAAAATCGTGGTCAATGCAATATCAATTGCTATAGTCCGGCCTATTTAGCACTTGGTTTATCTTATATATCTTCATCCCTCCCACATTTCACATATGTGTATCCTCACAAAGAGCACATTTATCCTATTTTTCAAGAATTGTGCGAAGAAATCAAACAAGTCATTGCACTGCACTTCCACACTCCTAATACTTCAGATGCTTGCAAAATGCCATCTATTTGCAATCCGTCGAACTCAATGGAAGTTGCATTTTAATTGATTACCTATATATGTACATTTAGGATTCATCGTCATGCGAATCAAGAGAAGTTATTATAGTTGCTACTCGTTTTTAGTTCTATTCGACTCGTCATTGCATACAAGTCATTGGAGTCATGCATAGAAATATAATTTGTCTATTTTGATATAATGGGAGGGACACTGCTAACTTTTTTTCTTTGCAATGAGATGAAACAGATAGCGTGGAAAAGCAATCAACTATGACACTTATCTTATTACAAGTTCAACGATTTATGGTGCATTGGAACAATAGAAGAAAATGATTGGCCGAAGTCCAATGGAAAAAGAATTTAGAAACATAAATGTTGTCTTGAGAATGAACCGGGGAAAATGGTATTGAAGACTTGTATACTTTTGTCAAATTTTCAATCATCGAATTCAAGCGACAAACTTGTGGACAATTTCTGCCATATATAAATTATAATCAAAACCTCTGCAATTCATTAAGTTTTGTGTTTGCTATTTAAATTCCATATGAGTATGGACATATGCCAAACAAGTAGCTTGTCCTTTGCAATTTTGTGCAGTCGGTCGTAAACAATATGCTCGAGAATAAGAGTAATATATGACTTAATGCAACAATAAAACATGGTGTTTTTTATTGAAGTTTGATTACATTTGATTCTATTAAGGTCAATTACAATATTATTGTTAGTGTTTATTTACGAAACATTTATCATGGACACGCTAGAAATAGAAATAATATTCAGTCATGCCAACTTACTTAAATCAATAGAAACTACATTGATCATTCCATGCCAGGCCATAATCGATAAATAAGCATCAAAATCCCTAAGCTCATTTTTATGCAAAACCTTTATTACACGTTCTATTCTTACTTGGACCATATCCAATTGTCAAAATCTCTATTCAAACAAGCATGACAATATACATATGCATATCAATATATGAAAGTAAAAAATATGTAGTTGTGATTTCTTGTCCAACAATAGTGTGAAATTGTTTTTAGCAACAATTTATGACACTGTCAACAAAGATGCATGTGGCATTTGCAAACAACATCAAACTTTCTAAAGATATCAAGGTTTCTTTACAAATTCCATAGCAACGACAATTCTAGAAGCATCAAATAGCAAGAGTTGTTCCAATTGCAATCTAGCTCTAGTAACAATATATCAATGTTGCAATGTAACATGACCAATAACATATAAACATCTAGTCCAATGTCCATTAAAATTTTGACAAATTGAATTGCGAAAAATGCAATGAACAACGCTGCAATGCTAATCATGTCTACTAAACACATTGGACTCAATGCAAACGCTATTGTTGGTATTCTATAAGTATACAAACAATGTGTATATACGATGTACATGTTATTACTCATCAATATTTTCATCAATATAAAAAATAATAACTAGATTATAATTATGGTATATGTACAAAGAAATAAAAAATCAATAGATAGAACTCATCGCACATGCACGATGACACCATCTTCCTTCAATCTCTATCCCACATGCAGTACGACACTGTCTTCATTTAATGTAAATTTTCCATGTACTTGAAAATCGCACACAACATATAAACAATTTTGGGTTTCTTTTGCAAATATATTTCATATTGTATTTATATCAAGACAGGAAGTAGTTATTGCAATATAGGTACCTTGGTGGTGCATTGCACATTATTGTTGTCGATTGTAGGTATAACAATACTTAGGAAATTCTTATATCATAATAATAATAATCTATTTTTAAGGTCACGGCCAAGCCAGCACACCAAATTGGCATATGAGACCCCCTTGTTTGTGGGACAAGGGACCCCCCTCCGCCCAGCGATTTGACTGGTAAAGTCTACGAAGGTATACATACCCTACCCCCCTCTGGATTTGAACCTGTGACCTCTTAAGAGGAAACACATGTTCTTAACCATTAGGCCCACTCAGACTGTATATGTACAAGAGCCTATTTGATTACATCTTACACAGTCAAACATTGCATTTCTTATCAAAGCGGATGCACCTGCAGGAGAGTTGCAAATTGCACAAACAGGTTCAAATGGAGTTGAATATGCATTTGTTGCTATCATTGTACCTTTGACCTGTTTATATAGTACAAAGCTTTGTAATTTAGGCTACATGTGTGTGTGTTTTCAAATAGTCTTATACATGAGATTTGTAGATAGAGTTGTCAATCTATGCTTACAACGTTTGTCGACCCAATTAGTTTTTTCAGATCTTCGACTGCTTTTGTTGTGAGTTTTGTTATAAATGTCGAATGTGTTGTGAAAAACACCTTTTCTTTTACATCTCTCCTCTTGGTTATATTTTTAACTAGAAAAATGAGAAATTTCTCTGTTTGCAATTGTTGTTCCAATGAAGCAAAGAAATGTCCATATGTCTCGAAGAGCTACAACTAATACATAAAAGATTGTAGTTGTCATATAGCTTCACCTAAAATATATCAGCATATAAACAACGAACAAGTAACAATGGAAAAACATACCATTGCTTTGTCATCCTCTCTGTTTCCATATTTTATATGCAAATTGTACTGCGATCTGATTTTTCTAGTGAGGCTGACGACAACTCCAATAGTCCTGATTGGATACATGTCTATATTACTTACAAATTGCTTGATTGTTGTGTCTAGTATGAAATTGTATTCTTTATAGGTTGGACACACTGTCTCGACAACAATTGATTCAAATATCAATATAACATGATCGCAATCACCATGGTCATAGCCACTTTTTGGTAGAATTTTGAAGTTTGTAATAGATATTCTAGCCCCTGGAACAACATTTTGTTTATGTCTTTCAAAGAGGCGTGAAGGAACAATCAATGTAACTGCCATCATGCCATTTGCATTTGTCTTGTCAGCACGCAAGATTTTACATGATCTATTCACTTTATCCAAATATGTGTTGTAAACAACCATCACATCTCCAATGAATACTTCCCCAATTTTGCGACTGTTCAAGTTCTCCATTAAGACAATATTTGAAGTTGCAGAACTACATCATGGAATAGCAATTGCAGAAAATAAGCAATATGAAAAACGCTTTCAATGTATTTCTTGTCCAACTGCAAAATATACATTTTTATATACATACATTTCCAATTGCTCCTGCTACGCATGGATAGTTGCTTCACATGTCCCTGTCACACTTGACTCCCCAACATTGATTACTTCAATTCCAGGTATACCTATTTTGCTTGAACATAACATAGAAATTTGCAATTTGCATAAGCACCTAACATTATTAGTTTGTCATGTTATCGCAACATGCAAATGAAAAATAGCTTATAGAAATTTACCTCTAACTCTATTGTTGGGAGTATGTTTGTGATGCACCAATACTAATACTACCCTGGCTTGTCCAACTTCTCCTACTTGTAACACTGAATACGTGAACGCAAACACATACAATATATTATATGTTATCTTTACATTGACATATGGACCTCTTGTTTGTTTTTGTTTTTTTCGTAGGACAAATGTACATCAACTATGCAACACCCAAGTGTACATTTCATACGATACAGTACATAGCATTGCAAAAATTTTAATGACATGTACAAGATTACACTGCTAAAATGCCTACAAATCCAAAAGATTTTCCAAGTGTAACAAACTTTGTTATGAACATTGGGACATAACATTGTCCACTGCAACAAACTTATACTTTTTTGCTAGAAGATCTATATGCATTTGCACAACACTTTGAGCTAGATCTCACAACTGAAATGCGTCAACAATTAGCAATCAACACAACATAGATTGCATGATCCTATGGGAGTCTAAAAGTAGTATGACATGGTGGAATACATTTAGTCGATTGAGAAGCACACATAAAAAGCATAGCAGGATCCTAACAGCCAGTACAAGATTTAACACTCTAGATCTTTGGCGTTGTTATATGGAAGAAAATTCCTCAAACACCCTGAAATTTGTCGATGTTGAACCTGACATATACAACCAATGCAAAGCACTGCACCTCCGTAGATTGCTCACCTATATTTTCCGCCCTCATGTTCTTCACATAAGTATATGGCTCCTGCAATTGGGACTATTAATTCTACTTTCAACCATTGTGCGGATAATTCATAGCACTCGTCATGGACCAGTTCCTCCCTTCCGCACTTTTGCATTTGCAATGGTTCCAGACTGGGAACTCTGACAACCATGTAATTTGCACGATGACCAAGTCATTTATGGTAGTTTGATTTGCGAAAAACAAAGGCTAATCAAAACCAATACAAAGCAAATGTTAGGGTTGTCTATGAGCTTTTTAATGCTTTCTATTGNAACCCGTAACAATATTGTTTTAGCAACAATTTAGAGAAGGTCCATGGAAAAATTTCCTTGCTAAACTTAAACAATATGACATGGACATTAACTTCATGGAAGTTGCCAGATGACAAGTACTGTAAATTGATGACTGGTATTGAAGTTGTAGACATTTCCCATGTAAATGATGCACTAAATCATGATGTAACCATCTCTAAGAAAACTTGTCGTTAAAAGGCTCTTTACCTGGCCATTTACAAGAAAACTTGGCATATTAACAGATTTTTAGATATCAGGTTACACGTGAAGTGATGGGTAGTACATAAGAGACTGGAAACAATGACACTCTCGCATAGGCGACACAAGGACTGCAAAGCATTTCCCACTGTCGAAGGGTCAAGCAATCTGATCCAGCAAGATCACACATGTATGACACACTCGAAAAATTATGACCCCACAATGGGCAAAGGCCACATGAGTATGGAAAATTGTTCACACTGCATAC
>JASDQU010242372.1:34685-46777 GCA_032191745.1 Picea mariana | reverse complement strand
GACCCCACACTCCTCAAACTCGCAACCATGCCTCTGCCTACAATGAGTTTGTTTATCCGACGTGCCTTTCCATACTTAGTCAAGTTTTCAAATTTTGGCGAGTTGACGCCTTTCTGGGTTCATAAAAGTTTAAAAGCATTTGTCGCTCCCCTCCATCCCCACTACCTTCCGCCCTTCCCAATAAACATTAATTATGCTTCTAAAAGTCACAAACGACTAGATAGGTTCGAAAAGATTGGCTTTAATAAGAGGAAAGCTCGAGAACATCTCCCATTAAAATGAATAGACACACGAATATTATGGGATATGGTAATTTATTTTGCCTGCATTTTGAATTTGTAAAAAAAATAACTAAATAATTGTTCTTTTAGTTTTTTAAAGGCTTCATCATAGTAACAATGCAATATTGTACTACCTCGCTGCCATCCATGAACGTGTCACCCACAGAGGCCTTGACGTCATGTTCGTCTTTATTATTGTGCATATGTTAGATGTTAGATTTGATAATCTGCTCGGATATGGGAATGTTAATACGTGTTATTAGTCACTATTCACCATACATATTACCGTGCCTCTGTCTATGATGAGTTTGTCTATTAGACCTACCTTTCCATACTTAGTCAAGTTCCAAAGTTTGGCGAGTTGACGCCTTTCCAGGTTCAGAAAAGTTTAAAAGCATTTGTCGCTCCCCTCCATCCCCGCTACCTTCTGCCCTTCCCAATAGACATTAATTATGCTTTCAAAAGTCACAACTGACCATACAGGTTCGAAAATATTGGCTTTGATAAGAAGAAAGCTTGAGGAGATCTCCCATTAAAATGAATAGACAGGCGAATATTATGGGATCTGGTAATTTCTTTTGCCTGCATTTTGAATTTGCAAAAAAAAAAAAAAATATTGGCTCTTTTAGTTTTTTAAAGGCTTCATCATAGTAACAGTGCAATACTGTACTACCTCGCTGCCATCCACGAACGTGTCACCCATAGAGGCCTTGACGTCATGTCCCTCTTTAATATTGTGCATATGTTAGATGTCAGATTTGAGAATCTGCTCAGATATGGAACTGTTAATACATGCTATTAGTCACTATTCAACGTACATATTTGAAAATATTGGCATTAATAAGCAAAAATATCGAGAGCATCTGTCATTAAAATGAATTAACCCAAAATCTACGGAAGATTATACTGTCATCCTCTAGTGTTTCTTTTAAATACTTATTTCCATTTCTCTCTATCATCAAAGAGTTGGGATTTAGGGTGCCTTCATTCTAATGTTCCTGGTCATGGACTTGTAAGACAACTTAGAGATGCGATTGAGGCCCAAATGAAAGAAGAGTGAGCTTTGAGCCAAAAAAAAAAACTCTGTTATCCAACAGAAACTCAGATAGAGGGAAAAAAAAAGAACAAGTATCTTCTAGTTGGTGTTCTCCCTATATTCGATGCTTTGGTTGGTTGAAAAGTCTGTATGGAGATTTGTTTGTTGATATTCTTTGTTTTCTTGCTGGGAGTTGGAATGGATGTTCAAGTCACGTGCAAAATACTTCTTCGTTAAAGTATATAGTTTCTTCCAACAACACAGATTTGGCAAGTGTATTGAATTCTGCAGCACACACAAGAATTTGTCTTCGTCACGGGCATCACACTTACCATTGCTTGCAAAATGGTCTATGATATTCATAAATGACAGAAAATATTACTCCATTCGTGAATGTACCCAGAAACAGGTAGAAGAAATTGTATGGGTCGATAAAACAACATATTATAACTACAAAAGTATTTATTTCAAAGTTTGTTTAGCTATTTATGGGTGTGGTAACAGACTTGACAGAAAGCCATGTTCTTTGTCAAAGTCTGTTCGTTGGCCTCTGGATGTAGTTACACACTCCATATATTTTGCATCACCTTCGAACATTCCAGACCTTTCTGTGGGCCGCCATGTCTACCACCACTATCACAAAAGATATATTTTGATATGATCTGCAACATTTGATACACTTGCCAAACCTGTGTTGCCAGAAGAAGTCATGTACTTCAATAGAAGAACATTTTGCAGTTGGCTTGGACGTTCCTTCCAATTTACTGTAATAAAACAAAGAAGTTCAACATACAAATCTTTAGGCAGGCTTTTCAACCAAACAGATGATCAAATAAAATGAGAATAGTAGTCACAACATACTTGAATTTTTTTTTCTGTCCCATAACTGATGTCACATAAAACGAATCCCTCAACTTTGAATTGGGCCTGAATCACATTTCTAAGTTGTCTCGGATGTTAATGGTAAGGAACATTACAAGGAAAGCATCTTAAACCCCAAGTTTTCGACGACAGTGGGAAATTAATACTTAACAAAGAATGGAATGTTGAATAACCAACCAATGCAAGCAGGCCATATCTAGAAAATACAAGCTATTCAAAAAACTGGGATAGATCTAGTTGGAACCAATTAAGTCCAAGACCCGAAATCGATATTCAACTCATTGTTTTTTATGAATAAAGCATTTGATCATCAAGAAGACTGTCAACAAGCTTCATCATTGTACATAATTTTTATTGGTCGGTGGCAAGCCAAATCGCAATCATTGTGGCAAAAAATCTCACCTGTATTTTGTAACCCATCTTATTTAAATATAGAATATTTGCAGTTTTATTTTATTTTATGGTGTTTTCCAATCTCTGGTATTGATTTTTATTTTATTTTGTACCTTTTTTCCTATGTGTCATTAAACATGGACGACAAGATTTTCTTTCTGTTGCTCAGTACTTCAATTTAAATAAAGGCTACTATGTTCATTGCTTACATTTTACATGGAAGAATAATTTGCCATAGGCCATACTTATGTGATGTCGGCCCTATACTTAAAGAAAGAAATTGGAGGACCCGTCCTGCTTTCATTCTTTGGGTCCGATAAATAGAATGAATTAATGACTTACAAAAAGGCAACTCAAGTGTTGACGCCATGTCCCTGTTCAATATCTTGCATATATTGCAACGTCTTCTATTTGATAATATCTGTGCATGTATACTAATATGAGTACTATTGGAATAAATATAAAAACTTTTGTTTAGCCAAAACTTAGCCAATTATCTACCATCGGGTCCTGGGTTTGTGGTATTCAACAACTATGTCCTCTGCTCCATCATATACATGTTGCAGCCAAAGAACTTTCATGATCTGCAATTTATGTTTTAACTAGTGATAACTCACCAGGGGTTCGAAAAGCTTGGCATTAATAAAGGAACAATATATTATCTTATGTGAGATACTTAGCCATTTTCCCCTTTTCCTCTTCCTGTTTATTATCGCTTTCTGATTATATACTTAGTCGCCTTTCTATGATCATGGGTTCCAGGGTTGGCGGGTTGACATATCTTCATCTCCATCTACATCCTCACATGATGAATCTGATCGTCCATTGTTCATTTCCATACTTAGCCAATTTTATGGCCGAGGTTATCAGGTTGGTGCTTTTGAACTCTGTTGATTCTTGTTGCGTTATATACATCTTGCAGTAAAAAATTATGTGGTTTCAACGAAATTTGGGAACCAAACAATATCCTACAAATTGGGAGATGATTTGCATTTGAAACAGAAATAATCCATTAATATATATTAGTATGAATACTATTGAAATAAATATCAAAACTTTCTCTTGGCCAATACTTAGCCAATTATCTGGTCACCAGGTCTCGGGTTCGCGGTCTCCAACACCTATGTCCCATGTTCCGTCATATACATCTTGTAGCCAAAGAACTTCTATGATCTATAGTCTATGCTTTTACTAGTGAGAACCCAACAGGGGTTCGAAAACATTGACATTAATAAATAGAAAAATGGATTCTCTTCTTTTAGATACATAGCCCTTTTCCCCTTTTCTTGTTCCCATCCATTATCGCTTCCTAGTTATTTACTTAGTCATATTTTTATGATCGTGGGTTGCAGGGTTGGTGGGTTGACATATATTCATCTCCATCTATATCCTCACATGACGAATTTGATAGACCGTTGTTCCTTTCCATACTTAGTCAATTTTATGGCCGCGGTTGCTGGGTTGGCACATACGAACTTGCCTTTTCTTCTTCCCATCTGTTATCGCTTTTTGGATATATACTAAGTCGCCTTTCTATGATTTCTGGTTCAAGAGTTGGCGGGCTGACATCTTCATCTCCATCTATATCCTCACATGATGAATATGACCGACGGTTGTTCCTTTCCATACTTAGCTAATTTTATGGTCATGGTTGCCTGGTTGGCGCTTACGAACTCGGTTGTTTATTGTTCCGTGATATACATCTTGCACTCAAAACATCCGTGATCTAAAATTCCACCACGGGTTCCTCGTATACATTAACTTCGTTCAAAGTATCTATCATTGCCTTCCATCCTCACCAACTTTGCATCCTTCCTAATATAGATTAACTATGCTCTTACTAGTGACAACTAGACAGACCGGTATGAAAGGAATGGCACCTTCTGCTCCGCCATATACAAATTGACTAGCGGACTCCGACATCATCCCCTCTTTCATGTTACACATTATGCATTCAAATGTTCTGAGCTATACAATTTGGCCATCAGGGCCTCGTGTCTTCTATGGAAACCTTGTCACCCTATTTTGGATCCTCGAGTTGGCGAGTTCACGAAAACTCCAACTCCTAGTCATTGTTTTCCTATTCTTCCCATCCTCGTACTTCTTCCAGATTTGCAACACCAAAGGTTTAATACTAAAACGACATCATGCAACAACCGTAAAAATCGTTATTAATAAGAAAAAGTATTGACAACCAACCATCCCTACAAAACTTGTCCAGAAACATGCAAAGAAGATCTTGCGAGGTAAGGGCAAAGCTATTACAAATTTCAATATATTAGCGAAAAAAAATCCCGACGAGCATTTCCGTGTTCCATACTTGCACACTTTTTCAATTGCAGGTTCCCGGATTGATGACCTCAAAATTATGTTTTGAATCTTCTATGACCTGCAAACAGCGCTCGAAGTTCTACGATATACAATTTGTCTGCAGGAATGTATAAAAACTCTTAATTTTTCTCTTCCTCCCCCCCTCTATTATCCCTTTTGTGGTTCTATATTTAGTCACAACTATATGATCATAGCCTCATGGATTCGCAAATTGACAACTCTTTATCTATATCTTCACACCATGATCTCGACCGATCACGGTCCCTTTCAATACTTAGCCAATTATCTGATCACTGGGTCCTGGGTTTGCAGTATCCAACACCTATGTCCCCTGTTCCATCATATACATCTTGCACCCAAATAACTTCTATGATCTGCAATTTATGCCTTTACTAGTGAGAACTCACCAGGGGTTCGAAAGGATTTGCATTAATAAGCGAAAAATAGATGTT
Organism: Picea mariana; assembly: GCA_032191745.1. Lineage (NCBI taxonomy): Eukaryota > Viridiplantae > Streptophyta > Pinopsida > Pinales > Pinaceae > Picea > Picea mariana. The sequence continues at coordinate 41,402 of JASDQU010242372.1, read as the reverse complement.
CTTCTGCGAGACACTTAGTCCTTTTTCCCTTGTCTTCTTCCCGTGTATTATCGCTTTCTCATTATATAATTAGTCACATTTCTATAATCGCGGGTTCCATCATTGGCGAGCTGACATATCTTTATCTCCATATATATCCTCACATAACGAATCCGACCGACCGTTGTTCCTTTCTATACTTAGCCAATTTTATGCCCGCGGTTGTCGAGTTGGCGCTTTCGAACTCTGTTGCTTCTTTTTCCGTGATTTGCGGTATCCATCACTTATGTCCCCTGTTCACGGTATCCAACACTTATGTCCCATGTTCTAACATATACGTCTTCCACCCAAAGAACTTTCGTGATATGCAATTTATGCCTTTACTAGTGAGAACTCACTAGGGGTTCCAAATGATTTTCATTAATAAACGAACAATAGATGTTCTTATGTGAGATACTTAGCCTTTTTTCCCTTGTCTTCTTCCCGTGTATTATCGCTTTCTAGTTATATACTTAGTCACCTTTCTATAATCATGGGTTCTAGCGTTGGTGGGCTGACATATCTTCGTCTCCATCTATATCCTCACATGACGAATCCGATCGATCGTTGTTCCTTTCCATACTTAGCCAATTTTATGCCCGCGGTTGTCGAGTTGGCGCTTTCGAACTCTGTTGCTTCTTGTTCCGTGATATACACCTTACACACAAAATTTTCATGATCTACAATTTCTCGCTTTCTGGTTATTTACTTAGTGGCCTTTCTATGATCGCGGCTTCCAGCATTGGCGGGCTGACATATATCCATCTTCGTCTATATCCTCACATAACGAATCTGACTGACCGTTGTTCCTTTCCATACTTATCCAATTTTATGGCCGCGTTTGTCAGGTTGGTGCTTTCGAACTCTGCCGCTTCTTGTTCCGTAATATACATCGTGCACTCAAAAATTCCATGATCTACTATTCCACTGCGAACTCCTCAAGCTCGCAAGATTCACTCTACCACGACTCACAAATGCTTCAAAGTATGTGTTGTATCCTTCCATCCCCACTAACTTCTTGTCCTTCCTAATATACATTATTTATGATCTTATTAGTGACAACTGGACACATTGGTACAAAACAGTTGGCATTAGACCCTCCGTAATATACAAATTGACTATCGAAATATGACATCGTCCCCTCTTCCATGTTACACATTATGCATTCAAATGTTTCGAGGGATACAATTTGAACGTCGGCACCTCACGTCTTCTGGAGAGACCTTGTCAGCCTATTTTGGATCCTTGTGTTGACAGGTTCACTAAATGTTCAATTATTGGTCATTGTTTCGAACTCTGTTGGTTCTTGTTCCATGATATACATCTTGCACTCAAAATTTCCGTGATCTACAATTCCACCGCGCACTCAGCCCTTTTTCCCTTTTCTTCTTCCCATGTATTATCACTTTCTGGTTATATGCTTAGTCACCTTCTATGATTGTAGGTTCCGACGTTGGCGGGCTGACATATCTTCATCTCCATCTATATCCTCACATGAAGAATCTGACCAACCACTGTTCCTTTCCATACTTAGCCAATTTTATGCCCGCGGTTTCTGGGTTGGTGCTTTCAAACTCTGTTGCTTCTTGTTCTGTGATATACACCATGCACTCAAATTTTTTTTGATCTACAATTCCTCTCTTTCTGGTTATTTACTTAGTGGCCTTTCTATGATCGCGGCTTCCAGCATTGGCGGGCTGACATATCTCTATCTATGTCTATATCCTCACATGACGAATCCGGTCGACCGTTGTTCCTTTCCATACTTAGCCAATTTTATGGCCACGTTTGCCAGGTTGGCGCTTTCAAACTCTGTTGCTTCTTGTTCCGTGATATACATCGTGCACTCAAAACTTCCATGATCTACAATTCCACCGCGGACTCTTCGAAATCGCAAGCTTCACTCTACCACGGCTCACAAATGCTTTAAATTATATGTCGCTGCCTTCCATCCCCACTAACTTCCTGTCCTTCCTAATATACATTAGTTATGCTCTTACTAGTGACAATTGGAAACACTGGTACGAAACAATTGGCATCAGACCCTCTGCAATATACAAATTGACTACCAGATTCTAACATCGTCCCCTCTTCCATGTTACACATTATGCATTCAAATGTTCTGAGCGATACAATTTGAACGTCGGCGCCTCACATCTTCTGGAGAGACCTTGTCGTCCTGTTTTGGATCCTCATGTTCATGGGTTCACGAAATGTCCAATTCCTTGCCATTGTTTCAGGTTGGCGCTTTCAAACTCTATTGGTTCTTGTTCCGTGATATACATCTTGCACTCAAAAATTTTGTGATCTACAATTCCACCACGCACTCAGCCCTTTTTCCCTTTTCTTCTTCCCGTGTATTATCGCTTTCTGGTTATATGCTTAGTCGCCTTTCTATGATCGCGGGTTCCAGCATTGGCGGGCTGACATATCTTCATCTCTATCTATATCCTCACATGAGGAATCCAACCGATCGTTGTTCCTTTCCATACTTAGCCAATTTTATTGCCGCAGTTGTCAGGTTGGCAGTTTCGAACTTTGCTTCTTCTTGTTCCGTGATATACATCTTGCACTGAAAACTTTCGTCATCTACAGTTTCACCACGGACTCCTCAAAATTGCAAGCTTCACTTTACCATGATTCACAAATGTTTCAAAGTATCTGTCATTGCCTTCTATCCCCACTAACTTCATGTCCTTCCTAATATACATTAGTTATGCTCTTACTAGTGCAACTGAACACACTGGTACGAAACAGTTGGAATCTGGCCCTCCGCAATATACAAATTGGCTACTGGGTTCTGACATCATCCCCTCTTTTGTGTTACACATTATTCATTCAAATGTTATGAGTGATACAATTTGAACGCCGGGGCCTCACGTCTTCTGGGGAGACCTTTTCGCCCTATTTTGGATCCTCGTGTTGACGCGTTCACGAAATCTCCAATTCTTAGTCACTGTTTTGGGTTGGCGCTTTCGAACTCTATTGCTTCTTTTTCCATGATATACATCTTGTACTCAAAATTTCCATGATCTACAATTCCACCACAAAATCCTTAGCCCTTTTTCCCTTTTCTAATTCCTGTGTATTATCGTTTTCTAGTTATATACTTAGTCGCCTTTCTATGATCGCGGGTTCCAATGTTGGCGTGCTAACATATCTGTATCTCCATCTATATTCTCACATGAGGAATCTGACCGACCTTTGTTGCTTTCCATACTTAGCCAATTTTATGGCCACGGTTGTCGGGTTGGCGCTTGCGAACTCTGTTGCTTCTTGTTTCATGATATACATCTTGCACTCAAAACTTTTTTGATCTACAATTCCATCGCAGACTCCTCGAACTTGCAAGCTTCACTCTACCATGGTTTACAAATGTTTCAAAGTATGTTTTGTTGCATTCCATCCCCACTAACTTCTTGTCCTTCCTAATATACATTAGTTATGATCTTACTAGTGACAACTGCACAAACTTGTACAAAACAGTTAGCATCTGGCCCTCCGCAATATACAAATTGACTACCGGGTTCTGACATCGTCCCCTCTTTCATGTTACATATTATGCATTCAAATGTTCCGAGTGATACAATTTGAATGTCTGGGCCTCACATCTTCTAGGGAGACCTTGTCAGCCTATTTTGGATCCTCGTGTTGACGGGTTCACGAAATCTCCAATTCTTAGTCATTGTTTCGAGTTGGCGCATTCAAACTTTGTTGCTTCTTGTTCTGTGATATACATCTTGCACTCACAATTTTCGTGATTTACAATTCCACCGCGGACTCCACAACCCTTTTTCCCTTTTCTTCTTCCCATGTATTATCGTTTTCTAGTTATATACTTGGTCGCCCTTCTATGATTGTGGGTTCTAGCATTGGCAGGATGACATATCTTCATCTCCATCTATATCCTCACATGACAAATCTGATCGACCATTATTCCTCTCCATACTTAGCCAATTTTATGTCCGTGGTTGTCAGGTTGGCGCTTTCAAACTTTGTTGCTTCTTGTTCCATGATATACATCATGCACTCAAAACTTCTGTGATCTACAATTCCACCGCAGACTCCTCGAACTCGCAAGCTTCACTCTACCACGGCTCACAAATGTTTCAAAATATCTGTCGCTACCTTCCATCCCCACTAACTTCTTGTCCTTCCTGATATACATTAGTTATGCTCTTACTAGTGATATACAAATTGCCCTATGGACCGTCCTATCATACCCTCTTCGGTGTTACGCGTATTTCACTCAAAAAGTTATGAGACATACAATTTTACCCTCGCACCCTCACCTCAAATAGTTGTACATTGTAACCCTATTTTGAAGATGCTTTTTCCCGTCCCCACGACCTCCGTACTTCTTTCTTAATATGCAATTAGAAACCTTTCATGCTAATAGCTGACCATGCAGGAACCGTCAACATTGTCATCAATGAGCGAAATGCTCGAGGAGATCTCCCATTATTATGCATTAAACCAAGATCTGTGGAAAGTTATGTTGTCCCTTTCGATTGTTCATCTCAAACACGTGTCATCGCGTTGGCCCATTCAAGAAATCTACAATGCTTAATCGCTCATTGGCGTATCCGCCATGTTTGCATTTCTATGTATTCAATTACTAGTGTTTAATCTTAACAACACATCATCCAACAACCATCGAAATTCTCATTAATGAGAGAAAGTATAGAGGATATCTCCCATTCACACGCATTGGACCAACATTTGTGCAGCGTTATATTATCCCTTCCAACTTTTCATTTCATTCATCGTCTGAAGCAAACAAACATTCTTGCAAACTTATGGTAGCAGGTCGATAGCAGTTGCGTGGAGATACAGTAAATATCTTTGGACATTAGGACCAGAACTTCCAGTGGTCCAAGGCATACTTTTACTATTCATCCTATTCCACTCAGAACGAAGTGATTTGGACCTTTGGAATCGCTCGTGCAGGTTGCGTCTCTGAGGTTTTTGATTGTAAGGAGGTGGTCTCTTGGTGCACCGAAAAATATATTCCAAGCCAAAGAATTATTCCACTTTGCGACCATTCTCCTGTTTCTTTGTCACCTCAGGGCTTCTGCAAGATGTAACAATTGTCGGAGCCAACATTGACCTTCAGAGGACAAGACTGCATGAAGTTCCTAGAAAAACATGATAACAGGTTGAACATCTTAGTCGCGTTCCTCGAAGACCGGACAACAGTTCCTGAAGATATCACAAAGTTGCAGTTAAGTTCCTTTAGAAATCCATTCCGAGAAATTGCTTGGTTGTTTACAAGAATAATAGGACATGCATCAATGACAAGCATTTCCCATATAATTATTTATATTTTGTACTTCGCAGTCAAGGAACAATTCATTTTCATTTGGGGGAAGCTAATTTCCATTGAGATCTATTCCCAGTTGTCACGATTCAAAGAATCGAATAAATTTTATATGTCATCCTACTTGATTTTTGCAATAGTGCATTGTTGTCCATTTCCAAAACTGTCTCTTTCCAAGAAAATAGAGCGTGGATTCGACCCAATAACATTCTAGTACCGGGCCATGTGGAGGCACAAGGCCTCCCATTGTTTTTATGAAGTTTTTAATGACTTTGTCTCATTTTTCAAAGATTTATTATTAGGGAATGATGCTCCGTGGATGTCTGGCTAGGCAACCAAGTTTTTGAACAGGAAGGGCACACTTGAACAAAAGGACAATCACAATGTACTAATGGTCTTTGGCTCCAAGGGAAATCCTGCTTTCCTTCCATGCCACATCACAGACAGGATGTTTGTTGCAGAAATAAACAAGGCAATACAACCACTGGTTGCATTTTTCCATGACAAGAAAAAAAAGCAGCTCCTTCCTCAGCCCTGGAAAGTCGGGGACTTCGTGTGCAGAAATGTCAACAAGATTGACGATTTTTTCAGCCATTTCAAGAAATTGAACCTAACATGTGCTGAAAAGCTAAAAGGGTTCAACCCTAATGAGATTTTTCGAGAACATTTACTGGCAGTTGGCTTTAGCAGCTCTTTTATCCATAGACACTAGAAGAGAACCCTCTTTTATCCATAAATCTTCAAACAGAGGAGGAGATAAGAACCCTCCTCGCATAAAAATTGATAGTTCTCACAAAATTCCATTGACGAAGAAGAGAAAAAGCAATGCAGGGCAGGTGAACAAACCCAAAATTGAAAGTGAACAATTGTAACTTGAAATTGAAACTGAGCACATGCACAAAGGTGGTTCGTCTGCAATGGAAATAACTGAGACCGACATTTTTGAAAAAGATGAATCCTTTGTATTCCAGAGCGTTGTTTTTTACAGCCAATCTAAAAATATGGTCATTGAAAATAGAGATGTAACAAATAGGAAAGGAAAATCTTGCACAGATATTAACTTTAGGAAAATGTGGTCGTCCCAAATCTCCCTATTTCACCGCGTAAAATAATGGAGTTAGCATCACAAAATATAGTTTCCTTCTGAAACAGGGCAAATGATTTGCTTGAACATTTGTAGGCGAATTTAAAAAATAATCAACATTTCTGTGAACAGGTGTTGACCCCTTTTTCCAACCATGCCATCAACACCCTGGAACGGAAAAGAACACAAGAGAGTCTCCCCTCCCCAAAGCGGACCAAAAAAGTAAAAGCATGCTGGCAAAATAAAGTTAAGAACCTGGAGCTCATTGTTGAATCATGTAAAAAATCCATATTAG
>JASDQU010242372.1:19429-34592 GCA_032191745.1 Picea mariana | reverse complement strand
GTGTAGATGAGCTCGAGCGCTGGTTACTGGACTATTCGACACACAATGAAGAAATTGAATAGAGTCTGCATAGTATTTCAATGGATCTAAGAAAATTAGAAAACGACCTTTATGACATAGAAATCCAGGATGAAATCAACATGGCCCCCATGAGAAGCTACATTAAAGAATGGTTCCAACGGAGAATGGACAACCTCATCCAGGAAGGGCAACAACCGGTTGACACGATTCCACTGACCATGGATGACATCAACAAAAATGCATCGGCTTCATAGTAAGTCTATATTGTCATCTTGTTTTCTTTATCAATCCAGTTATTATACCTCTTTAAATAAAAAACTGTAACCAAACACTCATAACTTCCAATTTCTTCTTTTCAGGTCTTCCTTTCTACCGTCGCACACTTCTTCTTTCGACATTCCTAATTCTTGTACTTATTTCTTTTTATGGTAGCCCCAATCAAAACCTATATGACAAAGGCATTTAAATTTCCAGAAATATGTAACAAACATTATTATTTTTTGATAAATTTCAAAGAAAACTAATTCGGGAATGCCTTTCTTGCAAGACGTTATTACTATTTGATGTAACATATATTATTAATTTTTGATAAATTTCAATTTTTTTGTGTCCAAGAACCTTTGTTTTAAAGAAAAGTAATTCGGGAATGCTAAATTTTTTGTGTCCTATTCTATGTAACAAGCATTATGTCACAAAATATTTTTATTTGGACGAGTGTTTGAACCTTTGTTTCAAAGAAAACTAATTCGGGAATGCTAGATTTTTTGTGTCCTATTGTATGCTAATTTTTTTTGTCCAGGAACCTTTGTTTTTTTTTTTTTAAATAAAAGGGGTGGGACCTGTTATATAACTTTAATCAAAAAACAATACAGCTGTTTGGGATGCCAGATGTCCCGCCTGGGTAGGAAACCGGGCCATCTGGACATCCCCTGCCAGATGTCATCCTGGTCACAAAAATGACGAAGTTTACCATGCAGCGTCCTGCCCGAAGGAAACCAGGACGTGCATTCAGGAAAATTTAACTGAGTAGCAGAAGTTATGACTAAGAAAGACTGTAAACTAGATGGCTCAAGGCCTAACTGAAAGCAAGATAGTAAAGCAAAAAACCAATTCTGAATTTCCATTGACCTGCTAGCCTGCGCACTGGTGCTCTTCCTCGGTCTGCTTCCATCCGGCTGGAAATGCATATGGACAGGCACAAGTTGGGCATTGTCGCCTCGGATGCGTCCTGGAGTGGGTCGCGAAATACATGTCCAGACTCTGTTCAATCCTCATTATCCTGAAGGTCTGGTCGCCCAGCAAACTTCTGATTTCAAAGAGGAGGCTAAGGCGGTCCCAATTTGGTAAGGACGGCTGCTCTTGGCTGTAACTTGCATTTGAGTCCTTGTTGTGCCCTGGTGGATTATCCCTCATCGCCTCCCTGAATGCATCAGAGGGTAGCTCTTCTTCTATGTAACAGGTGGAGTGGGGCGCTTCTGCATAGTCGTCTTTGGGAGTTGTTGTTTCGCCAATAGTCGAGCGCTGCCTACCCTGACCAAATTTCGTTGACGGGTTCCAATTCTCGGGCACAGTGAATAGTAGGTGCTCTGGTATGCTGTCTGGTATGCCCCCTTATGGAATCTCTTCGACCACATACGCCATGGGTGGCGTGCGTGGCTTCGTTTTCCTTCGGCGTCTGGCTATGGCGAGAGCTGCTTCAAAAGTTTGTTTCCTCTGCCTTCTGGATTTCACAGCGTACCAAGCTGCTCCTCTCTGGGGTGTCCCGCGCAGTCGTGGCATTGTAAAGGTCGGGTGGGATGCCCAGTTGCTCCCCCGAGAGTTCGCTTTGCTGCCTATCGCGAGAAGAATTCCTGAATGCGGGACCTGTTCCTACAAATTCCCACGGAAGTGACTGCTATTTTGCAGCTTACCTGGAGCGAGAACTACCCAGAGCAGCTGGTGCTCTCCTCCCGCAATCCTAACAATGAAAATGAACGCCAGCCAAACTGCCATAACTTGAATGCCTGGTTTAATGTTGCAAGCTTGCCTGGTACGCCTCCCGCGAGCGAGAGGCCTCGTCGGGTTAATGCCCTTGCGCTGATCCATTGCAATTTTAAATGCTGAGGGGACGCCGACCAGTCGATGTATTAATGCGGCGTCCTGGCTGGCGTCCGCATGGCAGCCTCTCCCTACGTGTCACCCCATCCGGGGGTCCAGGAACCTTTGTTGATGTAACACATGTTATTACTATTCTATTCAAGACATTATTAGTATTCTATTGTGTTTGAATGTTTCGAACATAAACAAAAGTATGGAAACCTCAACCCCTCTACTTCTTCCTCTTGCAAATTTCATTTCAATGGTGAGGTTATAGAAGGAATCTTTGCTTGTGTTTAGAGGATCGTGTAGCTTTCCTGTAATATAAAATTTAGATACTAGGAACCTTTGTTGATGTAACATTGTATTAATTTTTGATAAATTTCAAAGAAAACTTATTCGAGAATGCTAAATTTTGCATGGATACAACATGTACTTCAACTTGCTTCCCACGTGTCTATACTCGGTCGCATTTATTCCCCTTCGAACATGGCAGGGACTATGCTGCCATGCAACACTTGTTTCATTTTGGGAATTTTCAATTCTCAAGAGTAAAGTTTTTAAAATAATTGTATTAACTCACTATATAATGCAACCCCAAAATTATTTTAATATAATTTCTAATTATTCTAGCTTTAAAAAATAGAAATAGTCCCAATGAAATAATGGTTAAGAAATAAAAATACAATAAATAAATAATTAAATAATGGTTAAAAAATAAAATTATAGTAAATATATAAATTAATATGAATTGAAATAAAATAAATTATAATAGAGAAGTAAAATAAAACGATATTAAGATATAATAAAAATGAAAAGTTGATTATTATTATTTATTATAATAAGTTTAAAAAATAATATTAACAGAGAATAAGCTTTTAAAAAATGAATATTCTAATATAATTGATAAAATGAAAATATAATGTAATAAAGAATTAAATTAAGTTTAAAGAGTAAATTATAATTAATTTATTATATAATATAAAAATAAGTGTTACACCTCAAAATTACTCACTTCGATATTTTCGCAAGTGTTGTCATTACGAGTGTTGTAAGTGTCGCATCTTGTCCACAAGTGTCGCATCTTGACTATAAATGTTGTAAGGGTCAAAAACATCATACTGCCATCTTGCATATGTCATGCCTCTAACGACATCATGAAGACACTTAAGACACCTCAAAGGTTAGTTTGAAAGAAGAGAAATCACTTGACAGGAAGTACAAGCCTTTTGACATTGAGAAAACAACAAAAAAATGGATTTTGGAGATGAGCGCTTCCCTAACCACTATCAGGGAGTGTTGGCACTCCCTAAGCCTCTTTAGGGGAGTGCTTGAGCGCTCTGTGCACCCTTATGGGGGAGCGCTACTCTCTTTTTAGCAAATTATGGGTTTGTTGAGGCAAATAAGGGAAGAATCCCTCAATTCCTGAAAGTAGTTGGATTCGAATAGATGGTCGAGGCATGATCTTAGGGGAGATCCTCAACTGAAGGAGAGAAATCCTCAACTTATCCCAAAGATCATTCAAGTGGTTGGACCTCTCCAAGGTTATATAAGGAGGCCTTCTCATGGTGAAAGGTACAATGGAGATTGGGAATTACATCAAACTTATGATCTCATGAGGGAGATGCCATCAAAGCAATCAGTGGAGATTATTTGAGCAAAGGGGTTGGACAAGGAGAACTGGAAGAGGCTGTTGCACCTTAATTCAAAGGATTGTAAGGATCTTTACTTGTTCTCATTAATAATCAATGCTTGGCCTGTTTCTTTCAAACTTTTACTTGTTCCATATGAGTTTGTCTACCGTAGATGGATCTATGATTGAGCTAATCTCAATAGAGTAGGAAGTCCATTGTATCTTTGTTTGTCTTACAGGATCTCTCAAGGAGCTCAGGATCGAAGCTCAGCCAGGACTTTGCAAGGACAAACGTTGCTAATAAGGTACATATCTTTCTCCTTCTCTTTCATTCATTAGCTTGATATGATCTAAAAGGAAGTCAGTGTCCATGTTAAGCACTTTTTGTCTTGGCCTTAGAAGTCTAGACACCAACAGGGAATCCACTTGTCCACAGGGGGATTCACCTACAACAATAAGGTAAAATGAATATTATCCTATAATGGATAATAAGCTCTTAAAAAATGAATATTGTAATATAATGGATAAAATGATAATATAATGTAATAAAGAATTAAATGAAGAAGAAAGAGTAAATTAAAATAAATTTATCACTACTTATAGGTAAAAAGAAAAAGATATAATGGTATTGATTTTGAAGATAGGAATAACCATAGTTCATCAGTTTCAGGAGTCGCGGAGCAACTGCAAGCTAGGGTTTGACATTTGTGGCCATAGCAGAGGACATCATGAGCACCAAAGGAGGGGGTAAGGGTACCCCCTCATAAAAACAAGTAGTGGTAGAAGAGGGAAATTCCAAGAGGCGTAGTTTTCAAGGCACCAATGACGGGCACCTCGGGATCAGACCTAGAAAAAGGTCAGGAAAGGAACCAGGGAAAAAGTGAGGGCATGGGAGAAGAAGCCATATAAACTCATAGTGAGGCGCAAGACAAAACGATGCCCAACAGGGCAGAAGGGTGCAACCCATGCAAACCCAAAACAACAATGATACCCAAGGTGATACTCGAGGATCCGCAAACACAACTCTACAGGGACCAGATGAAGACATATGCACTAATATGAAAGTTCATGGGTTTGTGGCCCACAGAAAGAACGTTGGGCAACTGGATTAAATACCATTGGAAGCCAAATGGAGAAGTGGAGCTCCACCTGGGCTCGAAAGGCTTATTCACAGCAGTATTCATGAACCTGGAGGACAGGGATAGAGTCTTTGAGGGAGGGCCATACTTCCATGCCTCAACAGGACTGTACATGCAGCCATGGAAGGAAAATTTCTCCCCAGAAAAAGAAACTTTCAAAAATGTGTGAGTCTGGGTAAGATTTTATTCCTTACCTTTAGACTACTAGTTACCCTCTACTTTTGAAGCAATAGGAAACAAACTGGGCAAATATGTGAAGACCTCAGAAGCCACCCTAAAAGGGAGATATACATTTTACACAAGAATCTGCATAGAAATGGATGTGTCGGGAGCACTCCCAGAAGCCATAAGTCTGGAATTCAGGGATGAGGAATGGATCCAAAACATAGATTATGAACAGATCCCCTTCAGATGTAGAAGATGCCATCAACATGGCCACCTGATCAGAGAATGCCCTCTTAATAAAAAACAGGAAGTGAAAAACACCAAACCACAACAAGATGAGGATGGGTTTACAAAATTGAACCCCAGAAGTAGAGCAAACAAAAAGCAGAGTAGAACCCTAGCAGGAAATAACCCGAAGACCCGGGATAAAACGAAAGGATGGGACAAAACAAACAAAGGGGCAGAAAACGAAAAGGAATCAACAAAAGCTCAAGAAATCATAGAACAAGCAATAAATGAGCCCACCGATCGACCAAGTAACAAGAAGGAACAGGGGAGTTGCACAACCCCAATGGATGGAGAAATTGGAGATGACAACACCCCTATGCAAGAAGCAGAGGGAGATGCGGAAATCATCCCAAGCGAAGTAGGCATAGAATATCCTGATCTCCGAGACCTTGTGGAAAAGGAAGGGATAGATCTCCCAAACATACTGAAGCAATGGAAAATATAGAGAGTAGACAATGTACCAATAGAGCAACTTGACCACATTCAATACCTATTTCTCCTAAGGGAGGAAGCCAAAGCTAGAGGACTAAAATGCACACTTGGGGAGATTGAACATCTAGGAGTCAAAGCCGACGAGGGACAACCACAACTCTCACCCAAGCAGACACGGAGGAAAAAAGGCAGGAAATTGAATAGCGTATCCCTATAGGAGCTTAGAGCGCTACTGATAAACTCGGGTAAGATCAATAAACTCTTCCCCAACTCCCCCCCACATGTTTAAATGAATGTTATAACATGGAATATAAGAGGCCTAAACAACCCAAGAAAACAAAGAATCCTTAGGAATAGACTAAAGCAAGAACAACCGGATCTTTGTTTTATTCAAGAGACAAAATGCAATACAGACAAAATGGAGGAAATCAGTAAACAACAATGGCGCAAGTACAAGATGGTGGCTATCGGAGGCCACCAAATGGCAGGAGGAATTCTCACCTTGTGGAATCCACAAGTACTGAGCCTAATAGCATCTGAAGCGACTAGTTACACCCTCACGGTTCGCATGCAAATCATTGGGAACACAGAGGTGATTCTATGCACCAATGTGCATGGGCTCTAGGTGTCAAAGGATAAGAGAGGAATGATATGAGACTTAGAAGACCTTAAAACCTGATCCAACAACCTCCAATGGATCCTGGCAGGGGACTTCAACATCATCACATCACTCTCGGAGAAAAAAGGAGGTACAAGTAGATTGGATAGGGATGCAGAAGAATTCTCAAAGTTCATTGACACAATGGAGATGGTAGACCTCAAAACAAATAATGGCCAGTTCACCTGGAACAATAAATGGATGAACCAGTATCAAGTAGCAACAAGACTCAACAGATTTCTAATATCAGAGTCAATCATTATGCAGGGGCTAACCTTAGATTGCAACATCCTCCCCTGGGGGGGATTTGATCACTGGCCAGTGCAACTAGAAGCGGGCTTCCAAACCACACCAAAGAATAGACACTTCAGCTTTGAGAAATTCTGGATTGAACACCTGACTTTCAAACAAAGGATCAAACAGTGGTGGCAGGAGGACAAACCAGACCAAGGGACAAGGATATTCAAACTCTATAAGAAACTAAAGTATATTAAATATAGGCCCAAGGAGTCGAACAAGGACACTTTTTGGAACATAAACCAAGAGAAAAACAAAATGGAGGAAAAAATGAAAAAAACTCCAGGAAACCTACATTTTAGAGGGCTATACAGAGGAATGGAAAAAGGAAGAGATCCAAATGACCCAGGAATGGGAAGCTCGATGCCAGTAGGAAGAAACACTTTGGCGACAAAAGTCCCCTATCAAATGGATAAAGGAAGGAGAACAGAACACCAAGTTTTTTCATAGAACAACCATGGCCAGGAGAACCCGTAATAAAATCCTGAAGATTAAGGACCATGACGAAATGGAGCGAGAGTCACATAAGGAGATCGAAACTACTCTGGCAAACCACTTCCATGGGATAGCCCAGGAACCCTAACAGGACAGAATGAAGGCCATACAAAGGATAATCCAGCATATCCCCCGCCTGGTCACCGAAGAGCAAACTAACAACCTAAACAAATCCATTGCGGAGGAGGAAATTGACCATGTACTCCAGGAAATCCCCAACAGGAAAGCCCCAGGTCGAGATGGCTTCACAATGGATTTTTTCAAAGCCTGTTGGGATATTGTCAAACATGACATTTATAGGGTAGTGGAAGACTCTAGAAGGTCAACCTCCATTCTAAAAGCGCTAAATGCTACAATGATTACACAAATCCCCAAAGAAAATGAAGCCAAAACCCTGGATTGGTATAGACCTATTGCACTATGCAATCTGGTCTATAAGATAATCTCCAAAGTTATAGCAAATATATTGAAACCCCTCCTACCCACACTCGTCTCACAAGAACATGTAGGCTTCATGGAAGGAAGACAAATAATGGACAATATTATCCATGCCCATGAGTTGATCCACACCCTGAAGCTTGAGAAGAGAGGGGGGATGATAATACAATTGGACCTAGCAAAAGCTTATGACAAAATTAGCAGGCACTATATGGTCAAGACCTTGGAAGCCTTTGGTTTCACCCAACACTGGATCAGCTGGATAGTCAACCTAGTTTCCACAATAAGCTACTCACTGCTAATAAATGGAGCCCTGCCAAACCTTTCTGGCCCACGAGAGGCATCAAACAAGGAGACCTGTTGTCCCCCTTCCCTTTCATTTTGATGATGGAAGGTATTAGTCGTAGCATTAAAAGTGCAACTGCAACAGGAGAAATAACAGGTATCAAACCTTTCGAAAAAAACCCTACTTCCATGCACCAACAGTTTGTGGATGACACCTTACTTCATGGCATACCCATGGTCAAGGAAGCAAAAGCCTACAAAAAAATCCTAGAAGAGGTCGGCGAAGCCTCGGGTGCAAAGATCAATCATTCCAAATCTATGATCTTCTTCTTCAATACCAACCCCGCAATCCAAAGGAATCTAGCCAACATTCTGGGCTTTGAACGCAAAGCACTTCCAACTAAGTACTTGGGCATAACCCTGACAGACAAAGCTTACAAAATGTCCACTTGGGAAGGAATAATCAACAAATTACAAGAGCAGGTAAAAAACTGGACCTACAGATCCCTTAACCTAGCCGGAAGACTTATTCTAACCAAGTTTGTTTTGCAAGCAATTCCAACCTTTATGATGTCCGTTTTCCCAACCCCCAAGGGGACACTACAAAAAATAAGAACCATCCAAAGGGATTTTTTATGGCGAGGAGTGGAAATAAGGAAAAAATAGGCCCTGGTGGCTCGGGAGAAGGTCTGTAAACCAAAAAGAAAAGGAGGTTTGGGGCTACAAGACCTGCAAGTGACCAATGATGCCTACGGGGCGAAACTCTGGTGGCGCTAGGTCAAAGAAACTGCTACACCATTGGAAAACCTGTGGAAGGCAAAGTATGCCTGAGACATAAGCGACCAGGACAGAATCCGCTTCAGAGGCACCAGGGAAGGTTCAACCATCTAGAACCTAGCCTGGCGCAACAAAGCCTGGATTCAAACATACAACTTTTGGAAAGTAAGGAATGGCATGACAACCAGATTCTGGGAGGATGCCTGGCAAGTGGAACCAAGCATGGAGAAACCAGATAGGGAGGCACTCCAACAAGATTTGATCGCGCAAGGTAAAACCAGAGTCTACCATTACTGGAAACAAGAAACAGTTCGAAACAAATGGAGAATCTGGAACACTCTCACCCCACAGAATAGAGCCCAAACTGCAACAACAGTAAAAGAGGTGGAGGAGGAATTGGGGAGACGCAAAATTGTAGTCACAGAAGAAAATGATTAGTTGAGATGGGGAAAAAAAGACGACAGGGAATTCAATCTAAAAGAAGTCCGACACTATATCGCGGACCAGGACCAAGAAGACTCGATGCAACAATGGGATAAGTTTTGGAACGACCCCCATTGGCCAAAAATAAAAATATTCCAATGGTTAATACTCCACAACCAAATTCTAACTTGGGAAAACCTAAGGAAAAGAGGATTCATGGGTCCTTCTAGATGTCACCTCTGCCAAGCCAAGGAAGAAACAACGAACCATCTCCTTGAAGAATGCACCTACAAAACAGAAATCTGGCACTGGGTGGTAGGTATCTTCAGACAGTCAATTAGGATCCAAGGTAACATCTCCACAACTATCAATATTTGGAAAGAAAACTACAGTGAAAATGAAGAGGTGAACCTCTTTTGGAACCTCATTCCTAGAATGATCATATGGGCAATATGGAAGGAAAGGTACTGACGCATCTTCAGGAACCAAAGCTGGTCGGAAGGGAAGATTAAGGAAACAATAATCTCCATGACAAAGGAAATCGTATAGAGCCGCAACTACCAGACAGGAAGAGCACAACTCGTAGACTAGGACTCCCAAATTCTAGAAGCCTTCCACTTAAAAGACGGACACAACCCTAATCAGGTAAGATGACCACCGCAACTCCAAGTAGGTGAGTGCAACTAGAAACCACCACTAGTAGGCTCCCTCAAGATGAATTTCGACGGGGCGTCGAAAGGTAACCCGGGATGAACATGAATGGGAGGAGTAATCAAGGAAAGTAAAGGTAATATCAACTGGCTGTATGCTGGGAGCCTGGGAAACTCAACCAACAATGCCGCGGAATTCAGAGCCCTGGAGACCGGCCTCGAGATTCTAAACTGGGAAGGGATGACAAATGTCATAGTGGAAGGAGACTCCACAATGGTTATCAACATAGTAAGGAGACTCCAAAACTATACCAGAGTGGGCAAAATTCAGAGGCACTAGCGCTTGGCACGGTCCCTGCAAAAAATTTAGAAGCACTTGAAGACGGGGAGCACAGTGGAGTTGCGCTGGATCTGGATGTCAGCAAATGGACTAGCAGCAGCATCACTAATGAGGGAGTCGACAAGCAAGGAACAAAACTGGACACTATCTGGAGTAACATCCCGAATGGTCAGTTCCAAACAGACTGCATCCAACTAGCGGCAAAAGAATGTGACGACAGTCGAAGTACGAACAACCAAATCGAGGATGGAGGCACGTAAATAACTAAAGGACACGTAGGATCCAGGCAGAATCCGATAGCCCACCACCCAAACACAAGTTACAATGTAGATCCAGGTCAAACAACAAGAGGAGGTACGATACCACGGCCCTATCAATAGGAAGAAGTATAGGGGTTGTCCGTGGGAAAGCAAAAGAGTTAATCAACAGGTGGCAAAGGACGAAGGACAAAAGGGTTTCCAATGGCCGAGTATGGGTACACCTCACCCAAGTACAGATACAGGGAGTGGTAATGATTGTCGTACAACGTGTAGGGCAAGGGATTGGTGCAAAGATGACGATAAGGCTCCCAAGAGAACACACTCCGAAACAGTGAAAAAGTACCAGAAGGTACACCTTTACGAGCGTCCCATGATTGTTGGGACGAGCCCACAACCGTGCAAATTCCATAAAATAAGAAACACTAGGAATAGCCACAGACTGGAGAGAAGCAATTACAGAGCCCATCTTACATACCAGGAAGGGGCGAATAGGAACAAGAGAAGAACCCAATCCAAAAACCACCACAAGCAAGCCAAGATGGTAATAATGAAGAAAACCCATAATAAGAGAGGCCCCCAGGGAAAAGAACCTCCGACAAGCGCCCAGAGGATTACAAGGATGGATCAAGCAGCCAGAGAAGCCAAAGGTACCTTTCTCACGTAGTTCGATCCAAAGGGCAAAGCGATCATCAATAGGTGGGAGAGGGAAATCAACACCACACGTAAAGGAAAAGCCTGGACATGACTAATTCAAGAAGCAGACGAGATAAGGGACCCAGGGGTAACGCAGCCCAAAACAACCCTCTACCACAAAATGGTGCAGGAGGCCTAGCGAACAAAAATGTTGATAGGCAAGACGAATGTTGATCGAAAAGAGACCAGCAAGGAGGCTATCGGGGACCACAAGAAGATGCTCACAAAAATTTTGAGTCGCCTCAACAACCTGGAGGCCATTGCAAAAAGACTAGCTAAGGAACAGAGGAGCCAAAAGGAAAAAATGGAACGAATGGCAGGCCAATTCCACCTTTACTTACGCTATGTCCACCACATGGAAATCACTCCGGCAGATCGGAGCGGAACACCATATTGTATCAGGAAGATGCGCACGGTGGAGGTGAGGAAGGAGAATGAGGCAAGAAAGGATGGCGATGCAAGACATCCCATCATCCTAGACTAGCACAGGTTCAACCCCAGGTCAAGTGGTTTTCAGTATAGGAGCTACCCCTGTTTTTTTTTTGTTATGTTTTATGTATATGTTATGGTTTAGTCTGTCAAACGGGTTTCCAAAGGAGTGGGTTGGTTTCCCATGATGGCGGCCTAGCCCTCCCCCTGCTATCTCAGACAACACAACTCTGGGATCCCTGATCTAGTTTCCTTTTTGGCAGATCAAGGGATTCCCCTTGTCTTTTTTGTATCATAACTTATTTCAGTAATACAGGATTTCACACTCACTTATAAAAAAAAGAAGAAGATAGGAATAACCATAAAAATAATAAAATGTAAAATCTGGATGCGAGTGTCGATGCTCAAGAAGAAGGACATGATCAAAGTGGGAGAAAGTTGTAAGGTGGCTTACACTTGGCAACCTCTTAAACCATCCTTAATGCGCATTAAATCCTCCATTCCTTGTGAGGTCCTTAACATTTATGCCATGGATTATCACCTGGTTCAACGAACATCACATGGTACAAAGACAATAATACCCAAATCTGCAATCTCAAGTTCGGATTCGACGGGGCTCATGAAATATCCCTGGCTTGGTCGACCTCAAAAAAACTGTGGTGTTACTCTGTGGGACTTTCTTGGCTCGGTCTCTGAGACGAGGTGCATCTCGCTTCTTACGAGAAACAACGCTCTGTTAAAATTTGTTTACTGTGGTCATTGGTCCAATAGAATGTCGAGACACTTTAGAGCCACCCCTTACAAAGGAAGAGGAGGCAGGGGTCGCGCAGGGAAAGCATAATTTACCAGTTCTACTATGGGAGGATACAATGATGACATTCCAGGAAGCTTGCACCAAATGCTTGAGAACTGGGAAGTCGAGGTGGTGGCCCGACACATGAAACGTTATCAGATAAATAAACAAAGATCTCATTACTGGACAGTGAAGAACTGGTTAGCTAAGACTCTCCTGCGCAACCCAGACTTCCAGTTGGAAGAGGGCACCTCTCAACCATCCTAACCAGACCAAGGTGAAGCCTCTCACAAGCCTCCTTCAAAGGCTCCAATCCCTGCAGCTCAGTAGGGAAAAGAATTGGCCTTGGCCTTGGAGAAACCTCAAGAGGACACTGGTGCGACGACCACGGGAGAGGGGAAAATGGAGCACACATGCAACATAGACGCAATGAAGCAACCCCCTCCACATAAGGATTTCAAATTTCCACCCAAGAACAATGGGGAGAGCTCATTGAGTTAAGACGCCTACCACTGCTTAGTAATGGAATATTGTCATGAAGATAATGCCACTAGTTCTCTACAGTTTTAGTTTTAGGACCTTATTATTTCTAGCACTTTCAACCATTTCCATTTGCATAATAATCTAGGCATAAATAGTATGATAGTTGTCAACACAAGTGTTTTATATGTAAACTTTGTGAATAAAGCTTCTTTGACATGGTTTCCCTCTTCATGCCAGGCTCATCTTTCTATGGGATGTTATAACTTTGAGAGTCATAAATGGGGTATTCCCACTTCTAACCACCATGATATACCCATGAAAGCTTGCATGTGAAATTTTCATATATTAATAGAAGTTTTGAGTAGAAGAATATTAATTTTGTTAATGTAAAAATAGATGTGATATACCAAAGAAAGCTTGCATGTGAAATTTTCATATATTAATAGAAGTTTTGAGTAAAAGAATATTAATTTTTTTTTTATGTAAAAATAGATGCAATTGGAAGAATAAATTAGGAATAACAATAAAACAATAAAAATACATTAGGAATAACCATACAAATAATAAAATGTAAAATAGATGAAGAATAAAGGGGGTTTAAATTTTTTAAAAGGGAGTTATAAGAAAGTATAATATAAATAGGGGAAAATAATTTAATAAAAGGGTAAAGAGATTTTGATGGGATGATAAAATTCTATTAAAACCTTGAAAAATAGGAGAAAAGAAAATAACGATGGAAAAGAAGAAATAGTTGAATAGAAAATTAATAAATCAATAAAAATTATAAGATTAAAAAGGAGAAGGTATAATTAAAGATAAAATATAAAAGATGGATTAAGATGAACAAAAAGTTATCGAAAATTGGGTGAAAGATATTAAAAAGATTAAAAACTTAAAAAGTAATTGGATGGGATATAAAGCCAAAAGGGGTAAAGTTAATGGTGAAGATAATGGATGATGGATTTCTATGAATGATTAAGTTTGTAACTATTTTTTCGAATAAAATTGTTGGTTGTTTTTTAATTTTGAGGGCTTTCTTAATTATTCATGAGGAGTAAATGGGAGATTGGATTAAGATTTTGGTTTGATTAAAGAAGATAAGGTGTTTCATGTTACAAAATGTTTAATGATAGTAGATTTAGTGAGGCGATTATGGAAAGTATTAGTGATATGCTCTTTGATACATGATTGGATAAATTTGTCTTTTTTATCGATATAAGATTTTCCACATGAGTAAGAAATTTGGTAAACACCTTGAGAAAGTAGGGGGTTTGATTTACCTTTGATGCTTCTGAATAATTCCTTTAGGGTTTTATGGAATTTGAAAAGAGTTTTGAATTTCTTTTTAGCCAAGATCTTATAACTATGGTCGTTGAATCCATGAATGTAAGGAAGTGAAATTTGGCCTCGTGGAGGAGAGGTGGGGAGGCAAGTCTTGGATTTTGGATGGATAACACAACACAAAGTTTTATTATTTGGGAAATAGAGTAGCCATTGGCTTAGAAGGGATTAGTGAAGATGGACTTTCTTTGATTCGGTGTCAAGTGTTGGAAATTTGAATAGATTTGGTTATAAGAGTCTTAAGGATAGTTGATTTTTGAGTTAGATGATACAAATTAATAGTGATACATATAACATTTTTATATAAAGTGTGTTTCATTTTCTAATTGCTTAATATATTAGGAATAGCTTAATGCCAAATCTTACCACTTAACGTGTTAACATTTGTTCATATTTTAGTAATATAAACTTTCTTCCTATGCAGAGCTTTCCTGCGTATACGTCTTTGAAGAATCTAGACGAGTGAAGAAGGGAAGGAACCGAGTAATGGCAGCCAGCTCTAGTACCAAGCCAAGTCTGGAGGAAAGGCTGAAGGCTATGGACTCAACATTGGATAACCTAAAGCAAATGTTACAGTTCCAACTGGATTTTCTGGAGAACCTGGATTCAGAAGCAGGTAGACGGATGGAGAAGCTGGAACAAGACATCACCACTACAAAGTTCAGATTCACTGAAGAACTGAACAAGCTACATCAAGAACTCAAGAATCCAAAGAAAGAGTTTGAGGAAAGAATAGGTCAGCTGGAAGTGAAAATGTCCCAGCTTAACAATGAGTGGACGAAGGATCCCAAAAACTAATCCTGTCGCTCTGTCTAAAGCGAGTCTACTTCCTCTTCAGCATCTTGACATTTTGTATAGAAGTCAAGGCATTAAATAAGCTTGTAGTCGCTGGTTTAATGTTAGTTCCTGTAGGTATGGGTTCAAGTTTAGTGTATTCAGGAGCACTGATAAGCTCCATTCTGGCAGTTGCTCAGTGAAGCAAATCCATTTTGTAAATGCACCAGTGGCTAGTCCACCTTTTAATATAATTCCTCTACCTGTTCTTGT
>JASDQU010242372.1:0-19329 GCA_032191745.1 Picea mariana | reverse complement strand
TATTGAATTCTGCAGTGCACACAAGAATTTGTCTTCGTAAGGGGTGTCACACTTACCATTGCTTGCAAAATGGTCTGTGATATTCGTAAATGACACGAAATATTACTCCATTCGCGAATGTACCCAGAAGCGGGTAGAAGAAATTGTATGGGTGGATAAAACAACATATTATAACTACAAAAGTTTATATTTCAAAGTTTGTTGAGCTACTTATGGGTGTGGTAACAGACTTGATAGAAAGCCATGTTCTTTGTCAAAGTTTGTTCATTGAACTCTGGATGTAGTTACAGACTCCATATATTTGGCATCACCTCCGAACATTCCAGACCTTTCTGTGGGCTGCCATGTCTGCCACCACTATGACGAAAGATATATTTTGATGCGATCTGCAACATTTGATACACTTGCCAGACCTTTGTTGCCGGAAGAAGTCATGTACTTCAATAGAAGAACATTTTGCAGTTGGCTTGGACGTTCCTTCCAATTTACTGTAACAAAACAAAGAAGTTCAACATACAAATCTTCAGGCAGGCTTTTCAACCAAACAGATGATCAAATACAGGGAGAATAGCAGTCACAACATACTTGAATTTTTTTTTTCTGTCCCATAACCGATGTCACATAAAACGAATCCCTCGACTTTGAATTGGGCCTGAATCACATTTTTAAGTTGTCTCGGATGTTAATGGTCAGGAACATTACAAGGAAAGCATCTTAAACCCCAATTTTTCGATGACAAAGGGAAATTAATACTTAACGAAGAATGGAATGTTGAATAACCAACCAATGCAAGCAGGCCATATCTAGAAGATACAAGCTATTCAAAAAACTGGGATAGATCTAGTTAGAACCAATTAAGTCCAAGACCCGAAATTGATATTCAACTCATTGTTTTTTACGAATAAAGGATTTGATCATCAAGAAGACTGTCAACAAGCTTCATCATTGTACATAATTTTTATTGGTCGGCGGCAGGCCAAATCGCAATCATTGTGGCAAAAAATCTCACCTGTATTTTGTAACCCATCTTATTTAAATATAGAATATTTGCAGTTTTATTTTATTTTATGGTGTTTTCCAATCTCTGGTATTGCTTTTCACTTTATTTTGTACCTTTTTTCCTGTGTGTTGTTAAACATGGACGACAAGCTTTTCTTTATGTTGCTCAGTACTTCAATTTAAATAAAGGCTACTATGTTCATTGCTTACATTTTACATGGAAGAATAATTTGCCATAGGCCATACTTATGTGGCGTTGTCCCTATACTTAAAGAATGAAATTGGAGGACATGTCCTGCTTTCATTCTTTGGGTCCCATAAATAGAATGAATTAATGACTTACAAAAAGGCAACTCAAGTGTTGACGCCATGTTCCTGTTCAATATCTTGCATATATTGCAGCGTCTTCTATTTGATAATATCTGTGCATGTATACTAATATGAGTACTATTGGAATAAATATAAAAACTTCCACTTAGCCAAAACTTAGCCAATTATCTACCACTGAGTCCTGGGTTTGTGGTATTCAACAACTATGTCCTCTGCTCCGTCATATACATGCTGCAGCCAAAGAACTTTCATGATCTGCAATTTATGTTTTAACTAGCGATAACTCACCAGGGGTTCGAAAAGCTTGGCATTAATAAAGAAACAATATATTATCTTATGTGAGATACTTAGCCATTTTCCCCTTTTCCTCTTCCTGTTTATTATCGTTTTCTGATTATATACTTAGTCGCCTTTCTATGATCGTGGGTTCCAGGGTTGGCAGGCTGACATATCTTCATCTCCATCTACATCCTCACATGATGAATCTGATCGTCCGTTGTTCCTTTCCATACTTAGCCAATTTTATGGCCGAGGTTGTCAGGTTGGCACTTTCGAACTCTGTTGCTTCTTGTTGTGTTATATACATCTTGCAGTAAAAAATTATGTGGTTTCAACGAAATTTACGAACTGAACAATATCCTGCAAATTGGGAGATGATTTGCATTTGAAACATAAATAATCCATTAATATATATTAGTATGAATACTATTGAAATAAATATCAAAACTTTCTCTTGGCCAATACTTAGCCAATTATCTGGTCACCAGGTCTCGGGTTCGTGGTCTCTAACACCTATGTTGACGCAGGCGCGAGAGACCTCCTCCGACAACTCCTCGCCCGCTCACAAGATCTTCTCCCCTCTTTCGGCCTAAATGACCTCCAAGGCTCTTCTATTTCCCTATCAGGAAATATCCACCCATAGATTTCTTCGCGCGACTTCCATTTTCTCGCTTGTCGGGAAATCGGAACTCGCAGCTTCGCGAGCTCACTGTTGATCACTATACTTTCGAGTCCCCGAGACCCAAAGTGTCATTCAATCGCTGACTTTCTCCCTCCACTATCGGGACTTCGCTCTATCGCGTCTTTGCAACTCACGACACCCAACACTCGGGTTTCCAATCTCCAATACGTGATGCCCCGAAATGCCGAAACTCGCGATCTCGCTCACTCGTGACCTTGACCACTGATTTCTCTGTCTTCCGAGTCCCGATGTGACGAGACTCCGAGATTCTCCCGTCACGCCTTCGCCACCTCGTGCCTCGCGACTTGAACCTTCAATTATTTGAGCTTTTAATTTGCGAGCTCCGAGCTCGCAAGATCTCTGATCTCTGCCANAATATGGTGCTATAAAATCCTTTATAGCACCATATTGCGAGCTCCGAGCTCGCAAGATCTCTGATCTCTGCCACCTATACTCCACTATCTTCTGTGGCCCACACTACTTACGTAGCTGTCGGAATATCGCCTCTCGCTCTATCGCGACTTCCATTGCGTAGATTTGGAGTCTCGACTCACGAACTCCTGATATGCTGATCCACAAGTAGAACCACGCTCCTCGTGATCTCGATCGACGGCTCTTGCCCTCCTGAGCTTCGAACCTTTACCACGCCTGCACTGTAGCCTCCTTGCACCTTGCAAGATCCAACGTCCCACGGGTCTTCGCGAAATCTCCTCGGAGAATTTTGTCCATATGTTTCTTCCTTATATGATCCACGAAATGATTAGTTGTTCTTCCACAGAACTTGTCACCTTGTGCACAAATCTGCAGCGTTCCTTGCAACCTTCAAGGCACAAATTCCTCACTCATCCTTCAACGAGTTCGAAGGCCTACTCCTCCTGAGCTTCCTCCTGGACGTAGACTCCTTGACGGTCCAGATCTTCCTTGCTGCCGATCTGATAGCTGACGCTGCTCCTCCTGAGCTTTTATGCTTTCTTCCCAGGCTTGGAAGAAGTTTGATTTCTCCAACGACTCAGTCTTGGCTTCTTTCTCCAATGAGCTCCCGAACCGTGAGCTTCACCACGCGTATAAAACACTGGCTCCTCCTGAGTTTCCCTTTCTTTGAATCCTCAAAGGACTCTTTTGACTCCTACGCCTCCATGAAGTCCTCGTGTGCAAAGCGCTATCTGTCCTAAGCTTTTACGAGTACTCAAACCCCTTGGGGGATTTTTACCTTTCTTCTCCCTTAGATGGAGAACGATATGAATACCCTCATGGCTATCCTTCACTCCAGCAACCTCTGGCCGAGTGCTTCTGGGTATTCAGCAACCCTGTGAGAATCTCTCAATGGATTCTTTGTTCAGTTTTAGAACTCAAAGAGTTCTCTTCACCTTTGTGCCTACCTGCACACTTTCTCGACGCCCTCCTGACGGAGTCTCTTTACTACAGAACGTTAAGCAATTATGGGTCCTTGTGCACCTATGCACTCGCTCGATGCCCTCCTGGCATAGCTTCTCAGAATCCTCAGTGATTCTGGTCTTTCTCAACCTCTCAACAGAGTTCTTCT
The DNA here is from genome assembly GCA_032191745.1 of Picea mariana. Classification (NCBI taxonomy): domain Eukaryota; kingdom Viridiplantae; phylum Streptophyta; class Pinopsida; order Pinales; family Pinaceae; genus Picea; species Picea mariana. Next base: position 15,496 of record JASDQU010242372.1, on the reverse strand, counting down.
CCAACGCAACTCGTGCGTATGCTCAATGCCCACTTGAAAGAGCTCCTACAGAATCCTCAGTGGTTATGTCAGCAACTGTGTCTTAGCCACACAGCCTTGCCTCTTGAGGTGTTCAACAACCTCAAAGGTCTTTCCCTGAGTTGTTGATTCTAGTCCTGTGCCTTAGCACGTCTCTGTCTGACTCCTCAGAGTTCAGAAGTGCATCCTCAGTGCACTGGGTTCTCAGAACCTCAGCGTTCTGTCACACCCTCTTAGCATGAAACCTCAAAGACCTTTACCTGAATCAAACAAACTCCTACAGAATGCATCCACATAACATACATTCACAACATATACATGAAACACACACAGACATCCATATACACAGAATATGCAGGAAAAACTACTATGTTTATATTAATAAATGGCAACAATGCCTGTATCTTTACAATGGTGTTCCAGAGCTCTCTCCGGCTCTTCTCTAATATACCCTCACTAAATCAAAATGAGATCTAAAAATATCTTTTACCTGAGGGGCTCATCGAGTGCTTCCCTCCAGGTTCACCTAATCTAATTAATTAAAATCAATTACAAGGAATGGGTTGTCTAGTCCAGGATCGGATCTAGATCTCATCCATTCTTGGCATTAAAGATGATCCCACCTAACGCCTGCTCAAAGGCACGGCTTTCATGGCTCACTAGCCTAGATAATTCAATTACATTCATTAGAAATTCAAATGAGGTTGCGCCTCCCTTTCAGCATTTGAACGTATGCGCGCTGACGTGGCTGGCTGGCTGCATGGAGAGATGCTCCTGCATCATATGTCCCCTGTTCCGTCATATACATCTTGCAGCCAAAGAACTTCTGTGATCTGTAGTCTATTCTTTTACTAATCAGAACCCAATAGGGGTTCGAAAACATTGACATTAATAAACAGAAAAATGGATTCTCTTCTTTCAGATACATAGCCCTTTTCCCCTTTTCTTCTTCCCATCCATTATTGCTCCCTGGTTATATACTTAGTCATATTTTTATGATCGTGGGTTGCACGGTTGGTGGGCTGACATATATTCATCTCCATCTATATCCTCACATGATGAATCCGATCGACTGTTGTTCCTTTCCATACTTAGTCAATTTTATGGCCGCAGTTGCTGGGTTGGCACATATGAACTCGCATTTTCTTCTTCCTGTCTGTTATCACTTTTTGGATATATACTAAGTAACCTTTCTATGATATCCGGCTCCAGAGTTGGTCGACTGATGTCTTCATCTCCATCTATATCCTCACATGACGAATCTGACCGACGGTTGTTCATTTCCATACTTGGCTAATTTTATGGTCGTGGTTGCCTGGTTGGCGCTTACGAACTCGGTTGTCTATTGTTCTGTGATATACATCTTGCACTCAAAACATCCGTGATCTACAATTCCCCCACGAGTTCCTCGTATACATTAACTTCGTTCAAAGTATCTATCATTACCTTCCATCCTCACCAACTTCACATCCTTCCTAATATAGATTAACTATGCTCTTACTAGTGACAACTGGACAGACCGATACGAAAGAAATGGCACCTTCTCCTCCGCCATATACAAATTGACTACCGGACTCCGACATCATCCCCTATTCTGTGTTACACATTATGCATTCAAATGTTCTAAGCTATACAATTTGGCCATCGAGGCCTCGTGTCTTCTGTGGAAACCTTGTCACCCTATTTTGGATCCTTGAGTTGGCGAGTTCACGAAAACTCCAACTCCTAGTCATTGTTTTCTTGTTCTGCCCATCCTCGTACTTCTTTCAAGATTTGCAATAATAAAGGTTTAATACTAAAACGACATCATGCAACAACCGTAAAAATCGTTATTAATAAGAAAAAGTATTGACAATCAACCATCCCTACAAAACTTGTCCAGAAACATGCAAAGAAGATCTTGTGAGGTAATGGCAAAGCTATTACAAATTTCAATATATTAGCGAAAACAAATCCCGACAAGCGTTTTCGTGTTCCATACTTGCACACTTTTTCGATTGCAGGTTCCAGGATTGACGGCCTCAAAATTGTGTTTCGAATCTTCTACGACCTGCAAACAGCACCCGAAGTTTTGCAATATACAATTTGTCTGCAGGAATGTATAAAAACTCTTAATTTTTCTCTTCCCCCCCCTCTATTATCCCTTTTGTGGTTCTATATTTAGTCACAACTATATGATCACAGCCTCATGGATTTGCAAATTGGCAACTCTTTATCTATATCTTCACACCATGATCTTGACCGATCACGCTCCCTTTCAATACTTAGCGAATTATCTGATCACCGGGTCCTGGGTTTGCGGTATCCAACACCTATGTCCCCTATTCCGTCATATACATCTTGCACCCAAATAACTTCCATGATATTCAATTTATGCCTTTACTAGTGAGAACTCACCAGGGGTTCGAAAGGATTTGCATTAATAAGCGAACAGTAGATGTTCTTCTGCAAGACACTTAGTCCTTTTTCCCTGGTCTTCTTCCCGTGTATTATCGCTTTCTCATTATATACTTAGTCACATTTCTATAATCGCGGGTTCCATCGTTGGCAGGCTGACATATCTTTATCTCCATATATATCCTCACATGACGAATCCGACCGACTGTTGTTCCTTTCCATACTTAGCTAATTTTATGCCCGCGGTTGTCGGGTTGGCACTTTCGAACTCTGTTGCTTCTTGTTCCGTGATTTGCGGTATTCATCACTTATGTCCCCTGTTCATGGTATCCAACACTTATGTCCCATGTTCTGACATATACGTCTTGCACCCAAAGAACTTTCGTGATATGCAATTTATGCCTTTACTAGTGAGAACTCACTAGGGGTTCGAAATGATTTGCATTAATAAATGAACAATAGATGTTCTTATGTGAGATACTTAGCCCTTTTTCCCTTGTCTGCTTCCCGTGTATTATCGCTTTTTAGCTATATACTTAGTCTCCTTTCTATAATCACGGGTTATGGCATTGGCGGACTAACATATCTTCGTCTCCATCTATATCCTCACATGACGAATCCGATCGATCTTTGTTCCTTTCCATACTTAGCCAATTTTATGCCCACGGTTGTCGGGTTGGCACTTTTGAACTCTGCTGCTTCTTGTTCCGTGATATACAACTTACACACAAAATTTTCGTGATCTACAATTCCTCGCTTTCTGGTTATTTACTTAGTGACCTTTCTATGATCGCGGCTTCCAGTGTTGGCAGGCTGACATATATCCATCTTCGTCTATATCCTCACATGACGTATCCGACTGATCGTTGTTCCTTTCCATACTTAGCCAATTTTATGGCCATGTTTGTCGGGTTGGTGCTTTCGAACTCTGTTGCTTCTTGTTCTGTAATATACATCGTGCACTCAAAAATTCCATGATCTACTATTCCACCGCAGACTCCTCAAACTTGCAAGATTCACACTACCACAGCTCACAAATGCTTCAAAGTATGTGTTGTATCCTTCCATCCCCACTAACTTCCTGTCCTTCCTAATATACATTATTTATGATCTTATTAGTGACAACTGTACACACTGGTACGAAACAGTTGGCATCAGACCCTCTGCAATATACAAATTGACTATCAAATTCTGACATCGTCCCCTCTTCTATGTTACACATTATGCATTCAAATGTTTCGAGTGATACAATTTGAAAGTCGGCACCTCATGTCTTCTGGAGAGACCTTGTCAGCCTATTTTGGATCCTCATGTTGATAGGTTCACTAAATGTCCAATTAGTGGTCATTGTTTCGAACTCTGCTGGTTCTTGTTCCATGATATACATTTTACATTCAAAATTTTCGTGATCTACAATTCCACCGCGCACTTAGCCCTTTTTCCCTTTTCTTCTTCCCGTGTATTATCGCTTTCTGGTTATATGCTTAGTCACCTTTCTATGATCGTGGATTCCGAAGTTGGCGGGCTGACATGTCTTCATCTCCATCTATATCCTCACATGAAGAATCCAACCAACCACTGTTCCTTTCCATACTTAGCCAATTTTATGCCCGCGGTTTCTGGGTTGGCGCTTTCGAACTCTATTGCTTCTTGTTCTGTGATATACACCATGCACTCAAAAATTTTGTGATCTACAATTCCTCTCTTTCTGGTTATTTACTTAGTGGCCTTTCTATGATCGCGGCTTCTAGCGTTGGCGGGCTGACATATCTCTATCTATGTCTATATCCTCACATGACGAATCTGACCGAACATTCTTCCTTTCCATACTTAGCCAATTTTATGGCCACATTTGCCAGATTGGCGCTTTCAAACTCTGTTGCTTCTTGTTATGTGATATACATCATGCACTCAAAACTTCCGTGATCTACAATTCCACCGCGAACTCTTCGAACTCGCAAGCTTCACTCTACCATGGCTCACAAATGCTTCAAAGTATATGTCACTGCCTTCCATCCCCACTGACTCCCTGTCCTTCCTAATATACATTAGTTATGCTCTTACTAGTGACAATTGGACACACTGGTATGAAACAGTCGGCATCAGACCCTCCGCAATATACAAATTGACTACCAGATTCTAACATTGTCCCCTCTTCTGTGTTACACATTATGCATTCAAATGTTCCGAGCGATACAATTTGAACGTCAACGCCTCACATCTTCTGGAGAGAACTTGTCATCCTGTTTTGGATCCTCGTGTTGACAGGTTCACGAAATGTCCTATTCTTGGTCATTGTTTCGGGTTGGCACTTTCGAACTCTGTTGGTTCTTGTTCCGTGATATACATCTTGCACTCAAAATTTATGTGATCTACAATTCCACCGCGCACTTAGCCCTTTTTCCCTTTTCTTCTTCCCGTGTATTATCGCTTTCTGCTTAGATGCTTAGTCGCCTTTCTATGATTGTGGGTTTCGACGTTGGCGGGCTGACATATCTTCATCTCCATCTATATCCTCACATGAAGAATCTGACCAAACACTGTTCCTTTCCATACTTAGCCAATTTTATGCATCGCTTCAACGACCCACCCCAGTAAGAAAGCAACCCATAAATCTTCAAACGGAGGAGGAGATAAGAACCCTCCTTGCATAAAAATTGATAGTTCTCACAAAATTCCACTGACGAAGAAGAGAAAAAGCAATGCAGGGCAGGTGAACAAACCCAAAATTGAAAGTGAACAGTTGTAACTTGAAATTGAAACTGAGCACATGCACAAAGTTGGTCCATCTGCAATGGAAATAACTGAGATCGACATTTTTGAAAAAGATGAATCCTTTGTATTCCAGAGCGTTGTTTTTTACAGCCAATCCAAAAATATGGTCATTGAAAATAGAGATGTAACAAATAGGAAAGGAAAATCTCACACAGATATTAACTTTAGGAAAATGCGGTCGTCCCAAATCTCCCTATTTCATCGTGTAACCGGTGATGCTCTTGATGATTCCATTGGAGGAATTGAAGCGGAAAATGCCAGACTGAAAGACTGCCTCAACGAATTTGAGGAGGCTTTCATTGCTACCCTGGAATTTGCTAGTCCTTTAGCAAAAAACGTGCCTACTACCACTGCAACCAAGATGAAAGTATCCTCTACCCTCCTTGCATTGTCTAGAGCCCTTGTAGAGAATAAGATCAAGAAAATAATGGAGTTAGCATCACAAAATATAGTTTCCTTCCGAAACAGGGCAAATGATTTGCTCGAACATTTGTAGGCGAATTTAAAAAATAATCAACATTTATGTGAACAGGTGTTGACCCCTTTTTCCAACCATGCCATCAACACCTCAGAACTGAAAAGAAGACAAGAGAGTCTCCCCTCCCCAAAGCGGACCAAAAAAGTAAAAGCATGCTGGCAAAAGAAAGTTAAGAACCTGGAGCTCATTGTTGAATCATGTAAACAAGCCATATTAGAAAAGGAAGAATTATTCACAAACCTGATCCAAATAGACTTAGCCGGAAGTACCAACGAGGTTCAAGACCCAAACTTAATTCTAAAATCCTTTCCATTGACCGAAGAATCCTTCAACAACTTGATATTTTAAAGGGGTTGTCTCTCAAAAAGTTTTATGGCATAGTCGAACATTGTGTAGATGAGCACGAGCGCTGGGTACTGGACTATTCGACACACAATGAAGAAATTGAACAGAGTCTGCATAGTATTTCAATGGATCTAAGGAAATTAGAAAAGGACCTTTATGACCTAGAAATCCAGGATGAAATCAACATGGCCCCCATGAGAAGCTACATTGAAGAATGGTTCCAACGGAGAATGGACAACCTCATCCAGGAAGGGCAACAACCGGTTGACATGATTCCACTGACCATCGACGACATCAACAAAAATGCATCGGCTTCATAGTAAGTCTATATTGTCATCTTGTTTTCTTTATCAATCCAGTTATTACACCTCTTTAAATAAAAAACTGTAACCAAACACTCATAACTTCCAATTTCTTCTTTTCAAGTCTTCCTCTCTACCGTCGCACACTTCTTCTTTCGACATTCCTAATTCTTGTACTTATTTCTTTTTATGGTCTGCAGGAGCCCTAATCAAAACCTATATGACAAAGGCATTTAAATTTCCAGAAATATGTAACAAAAATTATTATTTTTTGATAAATTTCAAAGAAAACTAATTTGGGAATGCCTTTATTGCAAGACGTTATTACTATTTGATGTAACATGTATTATTAATTTTTGATCAATTTCAATTTTTTTGTGTCCAAGAACCTTTGTTTCAAAGAAAAGTAATTCGGGAATGCTAAATTTTTTGTGTCATATTCTATGTAACAAGCATTATGTCACAAAATATTTTTATTTCGACGAGTGTTTGAAACTTTGTTGCAAAGAAAACTAATTCGGGAATGCTATATTTTTTGTGTCCTATTGTATGCTAATTTTTTTTTGTCCAAGAACCTTTGTTGATGTAACACATGTTATTACTATTCTATTCAAGACATTATTAGTATTCTATTGTGTTTGAATGTTTCGAACATAAACAAAAGTATGAAAACCTCAACCCCTCTACTTCTTCCTCTTGCAAATTTCATTTCAATGGTGAGGTTATAGAGGGAATCTTTGCTTGCGTTTAGAGGATTGTGTAGCTTTCTTGTACTATAAAATTTAGATACTAGGAACCTTTGTTGATGTAACATTGTACTAATTTTTGATAAATTTCAAAGAAAACTTATTCGGGAATGCTAAATTTTGCATGGATACAACATGTACTTCAACTTGCTTCCCACGTGTCTATACTCAGTCGCATTTATTCCCCTTCCAACATGGCAGGGACTACACTGCCATGCAACACTTGTTTCATTTTGGGAATTTTCAATTCTCAAGAGTAAAGTTTTTAAAAGAATTGTATTAACTCACTATATAATGCAACTCCAAAATTATTTTAATATAATTTCTAATTATTCTAGCTTTAAAAAATAGAAATAGTCCCAATGAAATAATGGTTAAGAAATAAAAATACAATWAATAAATAATTAAATAATGGTTAAAAAATAAAAATATAGTAAATATATAAATTAATATGAATGGAAATAAAATAAAWTATAATAGAGAAGTAAAATAAAACGATATTAAGATATAATAAAAATGAAAATTTGATTATTATTATTTATTATAATAAGTTTAAAAAATAATATTATCAGAGAATAAGCTTTTAAAAAATGAATATTGTAATATAATCGATAAAATGACAATATAATGTAATAAAGAATTAAATTAAGTTTAAAGAGTAAATTATAATTAATTTATTATATAATATAAAAATAAGTGTTACACCTCAAAATTACTCACTTCGATAGTGTCGCAAGTGTTGTCATTACGAGTGTTGTAAGTGTTGCATCTTGTCCACAAGTGTCGCATCTTGACTATAAGTGTTGTAAATGTCAAAAACATCATACTGACATCTTGCATATGTCGTGCCTCTAACGACATCATGAAGATACTTAAGACACCTCAAAGGTTAGTTTGAAAGAAGAGAAATCACTTGACAGGAAGTACAAGCCTTTTGACATTGAGAAAACCACAAAAAAAGGATTTTGGAGATGAGCGCTCCCCTAACCACTGCCAGGGAGTGTTGGCTCTCCCTGAGCCTCTTTTGGGGAGTGCTTGAGCGCTATGTGCACCCTTATGGGGGAGCGCTACCCTCTTTTTAGCAAATTATGGGTTTGTTGAGGCAAATAAGGGAAGAATCCCTCAATTCCTGAAAGTAGTTGGTTTCGAATAGATGGTCGAGGCATGATCTTAGGGGAGATCCTCAACTAAAGTAGAGGAATCCTCAACTTATCCCAAAGCTCTCTCAAGTGGTTGGACCTCTCCAAGGTTATACAAGGAGGCCTTCTCATGGTGAAAGGTACAATGGAGATTGGGAATTACATCAAACTTATGATCTCATGAGGGAGATGCCATCAAAGCAATCAATGGAGATTATTTGAGCAAAGGGGTTGCACAAGGAGAACTGGAAGAGGCTATTGCACCTTCATTCAAAGGATTGTAAGTATCTTTACATGTTCTCATTAATAATCAATGCTTGGCCTGTTTCTTTCAAACTTGTACTTGCTCCATATGAGTTTGTCTACCGTAGATGGATCTATGATTGAGCTAATCTCAATAGAGTAGGAAGTCCATTATATCTTTATTTGTCTTACAGGATCTCTCAAGGAGCTCAGGATCGAAGCTCAGCCAGGACTTTGCAAGGACAAACGTCGCTAATAAGGTACATATCTTTCTCCTTCTCTTTCATTCATTAGCTCGATAGGATATAAAAAGAAGTCAGTTTCCATGTTAAGCACTTTCTATCTTGGCCTTAGAAGTATAGAGACCAATAGGGAATCCACTTGTCCGCAGGGGGATTCACCTACAACAATAAGGTAAAATGAATATTATCCTATAATGGATAATAAGCGCTTAAAAAATGAATATTGTAATATAATGGATAAAATGATAATATAATGTAATAAAGAATTAAATGAAGAAGAAAGAGTAAATTAAAATAAATTTATCACTACTTATAGGTAAAAAGAAAAAGATATAATGGTATTGATTTTGAATATAGGAATAACCATAGTTCATTAGTTTCAAGAGTCGTGGAGCAACTGCAAGCTAGGGTTTGACATTCGTGGCCATAACAGAGGACATCATGAGCACCAAAGGAGGGCATAAGGGTACCCCCTCATAAAAACAGGTAGTGGTAGACAAAGGGAAAGGGCCAAGAGGCGTAGTTTTCAAGGCAACAGTGACAGGCACCTCGGGATCAGACCTAGAAAAAGGTTAGGAAAGGAACCAGGGAAAAAATGAGGGCATGGGAGAAGAAGCCAGATAAACTCACAGTGAGGCGCAAGACACAGCGATGCCCAACAGGGCAGAAGGGCGCAACCCATGCAAACCCAAAATAACAATGATACCCAAGGTGATACTGGAGGATCCGCAAACACAACTCTACAGGGACCAGATGAAGACATATGCGCTAATATGAAAGTTCATGGGGTTGTGGCCCATAGAAAGAATGTTGGGCAACTGGATTAAGTACCATTGGAAGCCAAACGGAGATGTGGAGCTCCACCTGGGCTCGAAAGGCTTCTTCACAGTATTATTCATGAACCTGGAGGACATGGATAAAGTCTTTGAGGGAGGGCCATACTTCCATGCCTCAACAGGACTGTACATGTGGCCATGGAAGGAAAATTTCTCCCCAGAAAAAGAAACTTTCAAAAAGGAGTTGGTCTGGCTGGGATTTTATTCGTTACCTTTAGACTACTAGTTACCCTCTACTTTTGAAGCAATAGGAAACAAACTGGGGAAATATGTGAAGACCTCAGAAGCCACCCTAGAAAGGAGATATACATTTTACGCAAGAATCTGCATAGAAATGGATGTTTCGGGAGCACTCCCAGAAGCCATAAGTCTGGAATTCAGGGATGAGGAATGGATCCAAAAAATAGATTATGAACAGATTCCCTTTAGATGTAGAAGATGCCATGAACATGGCCACCAGATCAGAGAATGCCCTCTTAATAAAAAACAGGATGTGAAAAACCCCAAACTACAGCAGGATGAGGATGGGTGTATAAAAGTGAACCCCAGAAGTAGAGCAAACAAAAAGCAGAGCAGAACCCTAGCAGGAAATAACCCAGAGACCTGGAATAAAACGGAAGGACGGGACGAAACAAACAAAGGGGTGGAAAACGAAAAGGAATCAACAAAAGCTCAGTAAATCATAGAACAACTAATAAACGGGCCCACCGATCGACCAAGTAACAAGAAGGAACATGGGAGTTGCATAACCCCAATGGATGGAGAAATCGGAGACGACAACACCCCCATGCAAGAAGCAGAGGGAGATGCGGAAATGACCCCAAACGAAGTAGGCACAGAATATCCTGATCTCCGAGACCTTGTGGAAAAGGAAGGGATAGATCTCCCAAACATACTAGAGCAATGGAAAAGATAGGGAGTAGACAATGTGCCAATAGAGAAACTTGACCACATTCAGTACCTGTTTCTCCTAAGGGAGGAAGCCAAAGCCAGAGGACTAAAATGCACACTCGGGGAGATTGGACATCTAGGAGTCAAAGCCGACGAGGGACAACCACAACTCTCACCCAAGCAGACGTGGAGGAAAAAAGGCAGGAAATCGAATAGCGTAGCCCTACAGGAGCTTAGAGCGCTACTGATAAACTCGGGTAAGATCAAGAAACTCTTCCCCAACACCCCCCCACATGTTTAAAAGAATGTTATAACATGGAATATAAGAGGCCTAAACAGCCCGAGAAAACAAAGAATCCTTAAGAATAGACTACAGTAAGAACAACAAGATCTTTGTTTTATTCAAGAGACAAAATGCAATACAGACAAAATGGAGGAAATCAGTAAACAACAATGGCACAAGTACAAGATGGTGGCTATCGGAGGCCACCAAATGGCAGGAGGAATTCTCACCTTGTGGAATCCACAAGTACTAAGCCTAATAACATCTGAAGCGACTAGGCACACCCTCACGGTTCGCATGCAAATCATTGGGAACACAGAGGTGATTCTATGCACTAATGTGTATGGGCCCTAGGTGTCAGAGGAAAAGAGAGGAATGATACGAGACTTAGAAGACCTTAAAACCTAATCCAACAACCTCCAATGGATCCTGCCAGGGGACTTCAACATCATTACGTCACTTGCGGAGAAAAAAGGAGGTACAAGAAGATTGGATAGGGATGCAGAAGAATTCTCAAAGTTTATTGACACAATGGAGATGGTAGACCTGAAAACTAATAATGGCCAATTCACCTGGAACAATAAACGGATGAACCGGTATCAGGTAGTAACAAGACTCAACAGATTTCTAGTATCAGAGTTAATCATTATGCAGGGGCTAACCTTAGATGGCAACATCCTCCCTTGGGGGGGATCTGATCACTGGCCAGTGCAACTAGAAGTAGGCTTCCAAACCACACCAAAGAATAGACCCTTCAGCTTTGAGAAATTCTGGATTGAACACCCGACTTTCAAGGAAAGGATCAAACAGTGGTGGCGGGAGGAGAAACTAGAGCAAGGAATAAGGATGTTCAAACTCTATAAGAAACTAAAGTATATTAAATATAGGCCCAAGGAGTGGAACAAGGACACTTTTTGGAACATAAACCAAGAGAAAAACAACATAGAGAAAAAAATGAAGAAACTCCAGGAAACCTGCATTTCCGAGGGCTATACGGAGGAACGGAAAAAGGAAGAGATCCAAATGACCCAGGACTGGGAAGCTCGATGCCAGCAGGAAGAAACACTTTGGCGACAAAAGTCCCGTATCAAAAGGATAAAGGAAGGAGAATGGAACACCAAGTTTTTTCATAGAACAACCATGGCTAGGAGAACCCGTAATAAAATCCTGAAGATTAAGGACCATGATGAAATGGAGCGAGAGTCACATAAGGAGATCGAAACTACTCTGGTAAACAACTTCCATGGGATAGTCTAGGAACCCAAACAGGACAGAACGAAGGCCATACAAAGGATAATCGAGCATATCCCCCACCTGGTCACTGAAGAGCAAACTAACAACCTAAACAAACCCATCGCGGAGGAGGAAATTGACCAAGTACTCCAGGAAATGCCCAACGGGAAAGCCCCAGGTCGAGATGGCTTCACAATGGATTTTTTCAAAGCTTGTTGGGATATTGTTAAACATGACGTTTATAGGGTAGTGGAAGACTCTAGAAGGTCAACCTCCATTCTAAAAGCGCTAAATGCTACAATGATTACACTAATCCCCAAAGAAAATGAAGCCAAAACCCTGGATCGGTACAGACCTATATCAATGTGCAATGTGGTCTATAAGATAATCTCCAAAGTTATAGCAAATAGATTGAAACCCCTCCTACCCACACTGGTCTCACAAGAACAGGCAAGCTTCGTGGAAGGAAGACAAATAATGGACAATATTATCCATGCCCATGAGCTGATCCACACCCTGAAGCTTGAGAAGAGAGGGGGGATGATAATACAACTGGACCTAGCGAAAGCTTATGACAAAATTAGCTGGCACTATATGGTCAAGACCTTGGAAGCATTTGGTTTCACCCAACACTGGATCAGCTGGATAGTCAACCTAGTTTCCACAACAAGCTACTCACTGCTAATAAATGGAGCCCCTGCCAAACCTTTATGGCCCATGAGAGGCATCAAACAAGGAGACCCGTTGTCCCCCTTCCTTTTCATTTTGATGATGGAAGGTATCAGTCATATCATTAAAAGCGCAACTGCAACAGGTGAAATAACAGGTATCAAACCTTTCGAAAAAAACCCTACTTCCATGCACCAACAGTTCGTGGATGACAGCTTACTTCATGGCATACCCACGGTCAAGGAAGCAAAAGCCTACAAACGAATCCTAGAAGAGGTCGGCGAAGCCTCGGTTGCAAAGATCAATCATTCCAAATCTATGATCTTCTTCTTCAATACCAACCCCGCAATCCAAAGGAATCTAGCCAACATTCTGGGCTTTGAACGCAAAGCACTTCCAACTAAGTACTTGGGCATAACCTTGATAGACAAAGCTTACAAAATGTCCACTTGGGAAGGAATAATCAACAAATTACAGGAGCAGGTAAAAAATTGGACCTACAGATCGCTCAACCTAGCCGGAAGACTTATTCTGACCAAGTTTGTTTTGCAAGCAATTCCAACCTTTATGATGTTCATTTTCCCAACCCCCAAGGGGATACTACAAAAAATAAGAACCATCTAAAGGGATTTCCTGTGGCGAGGAGTGGAAATAAGGAAAAAATAGTCCCTAGTGGCTTGGGAGAAGGTCTGTAAACCAAAAAGAAAAGGAGGTTTGGGGATACAAGACCCGCAAGTGACCAATGATGCCTACGGGATGAAACTTTGGTGGCGCTAGGTCAAAGAAACTACTACACCATGGGAAAACCTGTGGAAGGCAAAGTATGCCCGAGACATAAGCGACCATGATAGAATCCGCTTCAGAGGCACCAGGGAAGGTTCAACCATCTAGAACCTAGCCTGGCAGAACAAAGCCTGTAGTCAAACATACAGCTTTTGGGAAGTAAGGAATGGCATAACAACCAGATTCTGGGAGGACACCTGGCAAGAGGAACCCAGAATGGAGAAACCAGACAGGGAGGCACTCCAACAGGATTTGATCGCGCAAAGTAAAACCAGCGTCTACCATTACTAGAAACAAGAAACTGATCGCAACAAATAGAGAATCTGGAACACTCTCACCCCACAGAATAGAGCCCAAACCACAACAACAGTAAAAGAGGTGGAGGAGGAATTGGGGAGACTAAAAATTGTTGTCACAGAAGAAAATGATTAGATGAGATGGGGAAAAAAAGACGGCGGGGAATTCAATCTAAAAGAAGTTCGACACTATATCGCGGACCAGGACCAAGAAGACTCGACGCAACAATGGGATAAGCTTTGGAACGACCCCCATTGGCCAAAAATAAAAATCTTCCAATGGTTAATACTCCACAACCGAATTCTAACGTGGGAAAACCTAAGGAAAAGAGGATTCATAAGTCCTTCCAGATGTCATCTCTGCCAAGCCAAGGAAGAAACAACGAACCATCTCCTTGAAGAATGCACCTACATAGTAGAAATCTGGGACTGGGTGGCAGGTATTTTCCGATAGTCAATTAGGATCCAAGGTAACATCTCCACAACTATCAATATTTGGAAGGAAAACTACAGTGAAAATGAAGAGGTGAACCTCTTTTGGAACCTCGTTCCTAGAATGATCATATGGGCAATATGGAAGGAAAGGTACTGACACATCTTCAGGAACCTAAGCTGGCCGGAAGGGAAGATTAAGGAAACAATAATCTCCATGACAAAAGAAATGATATAGACCGCAACTGCCAGACAGGAAGAGCACAACTCACAGACTAGGACTCCTGAATTCTAGAAGCCTTCCACCTAAAAGACGGACACAACCCTAATCAGGTAAGATGACCAGCACAACTCCAAGTAGGTGAGTGCAACTGAAAACCACCACCAGTAGGCTCCCTCAAGATGAATTTTGATGGGGGGTCGAAAGGTAACCCAGGATGAACATGAATGGGAGGAGTAATCAAGGACAGTAAAGGGAATATCATCTGGCTGTACGTTGGGAGCCTGGGAAACTCAACCAACAATGCCGCGGAATTCGGAGCCGTGGAGACCGGCCTCGATATTCTAAATTGGGAAGGGATGACAAACGTCATAGTGGAAGGAGACTCCACACTGGTTATCAACACAATAAGGAGACTCCAAAACAGTACCAGAGTGGGCAAAATTTAGAGGCACTAGTGCTTGGCACAATCCTTGCAAAAAATTTAGAAGCACTTGCAGATGGGGAGCCCTGTGGATTTGCGCTGGATCCGGATGTTAGCAAATGGACTAGCAGATAGAATCGCTAATGAGGGGGTCGACAAGCAAGGAACAAAATTAGACACTATCTTGAGTAACATCCTGAATGGTCAGTTCCAAACAGACTGCATCCAACTAGCGGCAAAAGAATGTGACGACAACCGAAGTACGAACGACCAAATCGAAGATGGAGGCGCATAAATAACTAAAGGACACGTAGGATCCAGGCAGAATCCGATAGCCCACCACACAAACACAAGTTACAATGTAGATCCAAGTCATACAACAAGAGGAGGTACGATACAACGACCTTGTCAATAGGAAGAAGTATAGGGGTTGTCCGTGGGAAAGCAAAAGAGTTAATCAGTAGGTGGCAAAGGATGAAGGACAGAAGGGTTTCCAATGGCTGAGTATGGGTACACCTCACCCAATTATAGATACAGGGAATGGTAATGATTGTCGTACAACGTGCAGGGCAAGGGATTGGTGCAGAGATGACAATAGGGCTCCCAAGAGCACACACTCTGGAACAGTGAAAAGGTACCAGAAGGTACACCTTTACGAGTGGCCCATGATTGTTGGGACGAGCCCGCAACCGTGGAAATCCCATAAAAGAAGAAACACTAGGAATAGCCACAGACTGGAGAGAA
>JASDQU010242371.1:177611-187711 GCA_032191745.1 Picea mariana | reverse complement strand
TGTGTCGATTGTTAGAATATTTTCTTTAGTTAGTTTATTTTATTTTTCTATCTTTAGGACCCTAGTTGGCTAACAGATCCATTTAACCTGTCAGAATAGGTTACACCAAATGGCTTGGGTTATTTAGACAACTCCAGACCGGATCTATTCTTCCAGTTGATGGCATGCCAAATTTTTCCATCAACATGTTGTAACATCCTTGGAATTTTTGAAAAGGCGCAGTCCATTCATCCTCTTGTTGCTCCAAAGGGAGGCCAGATGCCTCCTTAAATACTTTTTGTCTCACAATCTGTAATGCTTGGTCTACTGAAGGAAATTCACTTTCAAACAAAAAGGTGGCTACAAAATTCTGGATGATACCTTCCCAATCTGAAGTGATGAGGCCCAGCTCCGCTTGAAGGTACCAGTTGATAGGGATCATGTCCAGTGTGTTAATGAATCTATGCACCCATTGTTCTCGAGGAATGTCACTCCAGTCCTCTTCACAGCCTTGCACAGAGTCCTTTGGGCAACTTTGACCTGTGTACCTCACTTCGCATATTCCTACTTATGTTGCGAACCACACTGTCATCAAAGTTTGACATTATGTCCAGTCTGTGATGTTTCCTTTGTACGTCCCCCACCATATTGTTGGTGTGGATTTCATGGCCTCATCCATTTCCAATAGCCTCTGTTGTGTTGGTACACTTGTCTCAAACTCTGATAGGAAGTTTTCTAAAGGGTTCAACCCATCAAATGTGGGTAACTTACTCACGGTTGTGCCGATCCAACGAACCTCTCTGGTTACTCTAGGACATCTTCTGGTAGAGACTTCATATATGTAGTTCTGTCAGTTCTCCAACGCTTCTTCTGAGTCTAATGAACATGTTTTGTCTCTTCGCTAGCTTAGATTCCCATCGGCTATAGGATTGATATAATCTTGATGTCTAGCTGTTAGTTTGTAGATGTTTTCCAGTTCGTACGTGTGATCTTATTCTCTGACAGGCTCTGTGTATTGAGGAGCCTCATCTGGATCTAAAGGTGTAATGACCCAAATACCATCTCTTTCAAATGTCATATGCCTCTTCTTTATATCAACAAAAATAGAATTGTCGAAGGCCCAATTAATTCCTAATAATGCAGGATAAGGGCAGATGTCATCAACAATTTTAATTACTTCAAAATATGCAAAGGTTCTAACTCCATCGATTTCCATAGCGACATTCTCCAATCGTCCAAATGGGCTAACAAATTTCTCATTAGCCATTCTAAGCCTGATAGGGGAATATATCAACTTCGGTTTTTCCATCAGTGCCCAGGTTTGATTCGTCATGACATTGACCTCCGACCCTAAGTCAAAGACCACATAGTCTATATCAGATTCTCCTATTTGAGCATTCAGGTGTAATTCTTTATTTGTCCTTCTCCTTTTCCCAATTTGGTGCACTTCCCTATTCAGTAAGTAATCTATCTTTCCTAGCTCATATTGCTTGATTAAATCTTGTAATTCTTGTACAATGATTTTATCTTGAATCAACTTAATACAAGTGCACAAAAATTCTATGAGTTTACTTACCTCTTTTCCTTCTGTTGGTGATGCAGACTGATCAAACGCCTAAGGCATGCCATATTCTTTGATTTCTGGTTGTTTCTTTGATGAAGGCCCTTGATCTCCTTTTAACTCTTTTCTTGCCTCCTCAAATATCTATCTTTCTTTATTAGCATCGAATGTTGGGGTCTTCGCTATAGTTTTCCTAACTCCGTGGTCATCTACAGGATTTCCTTGGGCTGCTCTGTCTTCTCCTATAGCAGAACCTCCTCAAGTGATAACAACGACTCTAGGGTCTTCTCCACGAGGTTTAGCATATATCAGTTGTACTTGCAGGTTTTGCTAAGGTCCTCGTCTTTCCTAAAGCTTAGCGAGCAGCAAAGGGAAGTCCTCGATGACATGCTCGAAGGAATTGCAATAACTGCAGGTTGTGCAAGGGTTCTATCAGTCCCTTGCTAAATGTCCTAGTTGCACATAGTTATAACAGATTATTTGTCCCCATCCTCGACCCATGCCTCCTCCTCATCCTCGTCCTCTGTATCCACCGCAAGGATTGAAACTTCCTCTTCTTGGAGAATTATACTATGCATTGTTTCCTTCTTGGTGTACTTCTCCTTGGATATTGTATATGTCTTTTGATCTTTCATGCATCAGGTCAAAAGCCCTACAATATCTATCATCATGCCCTATGGACTTACATAATGTGCAATACAAGTTTGTAGGTGTCTGAACATACTTCCGCATATAGTAGCACTCACCAGGGCAATGCCATTTTCTGCATTCTTCACACCAGGGAAGGTTAACTTTCTTCAAGGGTATCAGTGGTCCGGAGGCCAAATATTCATGAAACAAGGGACAATGTTCTTTATCATGACCTTCAGATCTGCATCTTACACACCAAATATCTTCTCTTTTATCCTTCCCCTTGTCCTTCTTCATATCCTCAACCTGCAGATACAAACTATTTAACTGGCTCAAGATTTGGCTCATGCCTGAGTTAGATTCTCCCATAGGTGTTGATTCAAGATTCATGGCGATCTCCAGATCTTTTGCTGCATTAGGGGAACTATGATGTTTGGTAAAAGAGAAGCGATGAACCATTCTGATCGAACTCCCAAACAGGTTCGACTACCTTCTGCTTGATCTCCTTCAGCTCAGTAATACACTATGACTCAGGCTTAGGTTTTTTAAACTCTACAACCAGTGTGTTCTTGGTCTCATTTAGTGGCTTAGGATGAAAAATTCCTTGGATAAGCTTCATATACCAACTTAGCACGCGATCCCTCAACGTAGTGCTCAACTGGTTTCTTTTAACAACTTCATTGGTAATATTTTTAATGTTCCATAGGGCCTCGCACAGGAACCAGTGTTGATTAGGATGTTCAGATCCATCTCCTTTAAAGATAAGGATCCTCATCTCATCTACCATAGATCTACCTAGGTTTCATGTCTGATTAGATGTTGAACTACTAGTAATAGTATTCTTCGGACTCTGGTGATTCAGAATATTCTTATTACTTAGCGTTTCTAAAATAATAGAAGGATCGATATTACTTACTTCAGTGGTCTGCGTAGTTCCTCATGTCTCTGGCTCGTTGTGGAAGAGTTCTTGAGCTTCCTCTTCCTTTTCTCTGGTGGGTTCTAAATGTTCTTCGTCTGTCAAATCTGCCTCTTCTCCACTGTAGAAACCCTTGTCTCTGTAGCTTTGCTTAAAAAGGTTCTCAAGGTGAACCCCTTGAAATACTTTCCCACTGCGTGTATGTGCAACTTCTGTGTCGCTGTCGCTATCTGAATTCTTGAACATTAGCCTTTTTGGATCAACCAATCTACTGTCTCCTCAAGATGTTCTTTTCATGCAACAACATCTTGATTCTTAGCTTCAGAAATTGTTAAAAATTTTCCTCTGGGTCCTTTGAAGAAGTATCTCTCAGCCTGGCTATATGATTATGTTTTTTCAATAGAAAATTCGGTGATATACCCTCCAATGGTACTATCGAACCAGTGTTCTACAACCCTTGATACAATGTTGTCGACTCTCTTAACCTTCTTAATCAACTCCGACGTCCAGACCAGAGGAGGTCTAGATTTGATATCGAACTGGGTATCGACTAACCTAGCTAACCACTCATATAGCTCTTGATGGATTCCTCCAAAGAATATCTGATGAATATCAGTGAAGATGTGTCTCTGCAGCTAACCTTTAGTACTTATCTTAGGGTTCTTGTTTTGGGCCTCAACGAAGTCCCTCTCTTGATCCTCTATCCACTTCTGAATCTCTATCTTCGATGGGAACCACCTTGGCATTCCCTTACACACATTCCTATCCCAGCAACAGAATCATTTGTTGGCACAGGGGCAGACTCGAGGTTCACTCCGAGAGTGCACCAAAAATCCCTAGCTACTAGCCCTTTCGGCAACACCTGTGAATCAGATGAAGTCTCACCCGAAGCAACTTAAGAGGGGGGTTGTAGGATAGGGATGTCTACAACTAGGGGAATATCAAGTCGATCTAACACAATAACAATACAACATTCATATATCACTTATCAATGAGGTCTATCCTGCATAGCTATAGATCTGATCTAACATAAGAATGCAAATAACAATATAATAATGATAGAGATATAAGCATCAATCATACATATGACATAAAATATATGTGGTTCACCCTCTCTCTAGGGCTATGTCCACATAATTGTGCTTATGATTTATTAAGGCAAAGAATACAGTTCTTATCTTCGCTCTTGGCTAGCATATCTTCTTTCTTCTCTCTCTTTCTCTCCCCTTCCTGCACACCCAGCAGCAGGACTTGACCTTCGCACACAGTTGAAGATCTCACAATACAATATTCCCCCTTCACAACAAATCTATAACAACAATATCATACCAATACTCAATGACCAACAACCCCACCTAGGTCCTCTTGACCTTTATTTATACATTACAATCCCTCATTGGCAACCTTAGGTCGAAACCTAGGTGCCAAAACCCTAGATACCAAAACCCTAGGTCAACTTGACCCTCTTTTTCTGGACTTCACGAGCCTGTATTTCCTTTTTCATTGCATGGTGCTCCAAAGAATCCAATGATGGCTTTCTCTGCTTGTTGATTTGTCCAATATTCTTATTTCTTGTTGATCTTTCATCCCTGATCTCCTCATCCAACGACTTGCTTTTCCACACTTCGCTCCATCTTTCCTTCTCTTTTGCTCACTTCGACTCAGTGACAGTTACTGTGTCTCCCGCGAAGCTCGCTTTTTACCTTTCCTTCCTTGTTTTTCGCTTCCTTCCATAACCAAGGGCCAACAAAAACTAATAAATATACATCTTCAAGAACACCATCCATGTTCAATCCACAAAGAAGATTCAATCATGATCACGATTAGTCAAGGAAGGAATTTGGAAGGACTACACCAAAAATAAGATCATTCACTCACAGGTATGTAAATTTATTTTATGGTCATTGTTTTTATTGTACTAACTTTGGACATCAGGTTGCATATTGTAGATATTATAAAAGAAATGTTCAAGCAAGGAATTCTTATGTGGCCCCACGTAACATTGAATGTCACAAATGTCATAACTTTAGACACATAGCTCGTGATTGTAGAAATGTGATCGATACTTCCATGAAATAGAACACTTATATTAGATATAAGAATGTATGTATAAGAAAATAGGAAGAACTAGTGAACAAAGAGCAGGTCCCAGAGATTGCAAGATTGCCAATAAAACGAGACGAAGACAAATCTACAAAGAAAAAGGAAAACTTCAAATATATAAAGGTTTGGAAAAGAAATGAAAGAAAGGAAGGATAGATAAATAAGGAACATGTTCAAGATATTGTACTTTCAGGTATTGTAGTGAAAGATGAATCCACAAACAAAAATAAATAAGTGAGAGTTCAGAGAGATGATGAATCTATCGATGAATATGATGATGAATCCACATCATAGAAGGAATTGTTTTGAGCCATCCGAATTAGAGAATCCCAGGTAATATGAATATTAGATAGGGGGAGTCTATAAGGTAACTGATACATACCAGAGAACCATCCTTCGAGCAGCTTGCAGAGTTTGAGTAGAAATATTCAGAGTAGTTAGTTAGCAAAAGTACAATATGATTGATTAATCCATTGTAGTAGTGAAGACTTCATGATACTAAAATAACATATGGGTCAACAGTATGGACAATTGTGTAGAAGAGTCTTGGATAGAATAGACAAAGATGGATTTGTAAGAACACTTAGCATGTTTAGACAGATATATGAGAGTGGAAGAGAGCATGGATTTATAGATTGGTTCAGAGAGTGGTTCAGAAACAAAGTAACATTATCATAATATATGATAATTACACAGGAATATTTGAATGCTTATTCTTGAATGCTTTTCATATATGTTAGTTCATTACACAAGGAAGAACCAATGGAAAATAACTCCAAAAGGAAGCAAGTACATGAAGACTTATATTTTTTCCACACAACATCTTCTAGAGAAGTATGTAAATGTGTTGAACCTACACAAAATAGATCTAGCTAGAAAATACTACACACATTTGCAGAGAGAAATTGAGAAAGAAGAAGCAAGATAGAAAGAATGGAAGAATTCTCATTAATCGTATTCCGCACTCAAAGAGTGAATAATTTACAATAGATATAGAATAAATGAGTAACTAATGAGCTATAGCGGTGGTCTAGATTGATCTAGACACACACCAATAGTTACAAGAGTAAACTACCACCTAGTCTAGTCTCTTAGGAAGTTACGGGAGTGAACTGCCACCTAGCTGAGTTAACTAGTCAACTAGTCTTTAATTAACTAACTGAACAAAGAGTAGTGAGTTGGTGATGATCCCAATGTTGCATGGTGACAAAACCAATGTAACATCTAAACTCAACTCAACTAGTCAAACTAAAGTGTTAACTGAAAGAGAATATTCTCCAGGTGGAATATTCTCCCCTAAAATATAGGAGACTGGATAATGACTAATTATGACTAATAAACAAGGAAAACCTTAGGAAAAATAAATCCTAGGTGTGTGTGAAGTAACTCCAACACCCGCCCTGAACATCACTATGGTGAAAATAAAGAATGGGTCCCGGCTATGAGGCCATGTTAGGTACCCAAATACAAAATATACACTGAACTAAACAAGAAAAGAGGGAAAACCTCATGGGAACAAATCCCCCCTCAAATTACAATGCATAAAAAAAAAATGAGAAGGAACAAAAAAATAGTTGCTAAGAAACCATGTCCTTCACTCCAAGAAGACCTCGCAACTCTACAAGTTTGTGATTTTTGAAGATTTTGCTAAAGATGTAGATGTCTGCATGGATCTGATGAAGTATATGAATCATTGATATTTCCACACATATCCACTTTATCTTCTTATAATGAATAATATCCAAATAAATTTTTGGTGAAATTTTGAAAACCATGTGGTCGTTTCTGGAAAAATGCTGAAATTTGGTTTATTTTAAAACGATCATAACTTCACTTTCTGGACTCTTTTTTGGACGATATTTTTTTGAAATTGGATATTTCCCGAGAGGAATTCAAATATCCAATTTTTTTCTACAATTTTTTCTCAGAAAATATCAGAATGGCATCTGATGTGCGTCGCTCCCTTTTTGTCTCCTGAGATGCATGCATGGTGCATGCAATAGTGTCTGCATGTGACTCCTGAGATGCATGCCATATATCTTCCATATGAATTTCAAAAAATAAATTTGAAATGGAGTAGACATCATCTTCAATTATTGGAATACAAATTTCTGCAAAAACGTTTGTAGAAGACTCTTCATAATAAAAGGCTTGATCTTCTGATGGATTCTCTTTTGGCTCTATCTGTTCGACCTCCTCCATGAAATATTCACAATATTCTTTATTCGCAAATAGAACCTCCAATCTGGTCCATAATTTATTTGGATTTAATCCTTGTGATTCTTCATATACTTGATGGAAAAGTTTGGGAGAAATAGACATGCTGATACTTCCTATGGCCATATCTTGTCTATTGAGAAAGTCATTTTTCTCATCGACAGAATCAGGCTCTACTTTCATTGCCATGGTTATTTGGTATAAGCCTCTACTTCTAAGAATAAGTAGAATCTTTGGCCTCCATTCCAAATAGTTATGAGACATGAGAAGTATTTCCAGCAAATAATCCATTTTTTTGTTGTCTTCAATCTTTTGTACCTGCAAAAAATGATTTGGTGTGTCTTTTTCTTAGTAGTCCGTCGGCTATGATATCATGTAAATATGTTGAACCTGCACAAAATAGATCTAGCTAGAAAATACTACACACATTTGCAGAGAGAAATTGAGAAAGAAGAAGCAAGATATAAACAATGGAAGAATTTTCATTAACCATATTCCACACTCAAAGAGTGAATAATTTACAATAGATATAGAATAAATGAGTAACTAATGAGCCATAGTGGTGGTCTAGATTGATCTGGACACACACCAACAGTTACAAGAGTAAACTGCCACCTAGTCTAGTCTCTCGGGCAGTTATGGGAGAACTACCACCTAGTTGAGTTAACTAGTCAACTAGTCTTTAGTTATCTGACTGAACAAAGAGTAGTGAGTTGGTGATGATTCCAATGTTGCATGGTGACAAAACCAATGCAACATCTAAACTCAACTCAACTAGCCAAACTGAAGTGTCAACTGAAAGAGAATATTCTCCAGGTGGAATATTCTCCCCTAAAATATAGGAGACTGGATAATGACTAATTATGACTAATAAACAAGGAATAACCTTAGGAAAAATAAATCCTAGGTGTGTGTGAAGTAACTCCAACAAAGTAAAGAGAGAGAAAAAAAACCAAAAAAATAGGTAGAAATATCATTCATATAAGTTGTCAGATAGAGAGGTAAGAAAAGAGGTTGATTCCACGGGAAGAGATTCATCAGATGCAGGATAGAGAGTTATATTCTTGAAGAGAGAGCACATAGGTATGCTTTCAGGGGGAGTGATTGTCACAAGGGAAGAATGAACGATATGACTTCAGTGTTAGATCAAAGTGATACCCTTTTTAAAAGGGGAATATATTATTCATATGAAGGGAGAGAGAGTAATCATAGGCTTAGAAACACAAAGAAAATATCAAAGACATTTAGATAGGGGGAGCAACCCCAAGGAGAGTTCAGTCACAGGGAGCATCCCCAAGGAGAGATACTCTTTTTCCATTGATGTCAAAGAGGGAGAGATAGAAACATTGATGAGGGGTATGAGCATGAATGTTATCATGACTAAGTGTTTCCATCAATCTTGTTGTTTCCATAAATGACAAAGGGGGAGATTGTCAGACAGTTGGTTTAGATTGATGGATAGTTGGCTTGGATTGTTGGTTGTCATTGATGTCAACCTTTGGAGAGTGATATTGTAGATTGATGTTAACTCTTAGAAATTGTTTAAACCCCTGAATATGTTTGGTAGATCTATAGGTATGGGAACCCAAGTTTGGTTGAGGAATAATGTAATGAAGATTAGTTTATATGCAAGTAAGACTATTTTAGATGGACAGTACATGTCATTCCATTCCCCGTGATATGTGGAATGTCACACAACTCCTCACGGTTAGAGAGTTATGGCCTTGTGAAGTTGGAGAACCCTCATGAGTTATCTAGAAGCCCCTAAAAGTTCAAAAAAGTCAAATTATTCTAGAAACCCCTAGAAGAATTTGACTAGTCAAAGTGGTTGAAACTAGGAGTTAATCATTTGTATAGTTGTTGCATTAAGAAAATAATTAAAAATAAATTAGTTGCAACAAGAAGTTGTGAGTTTGGTAATTGTGGTAAAGTAGTTGTGATGAGAAGATTGAATAGTCAAAGTGGTTGACCAAGAAATAAATTAAATAATAAAGTGGTTGCAACAAGAAGTTAGTTAGTCCCTGAGGTGTGGGACAATCGGTGATGGAGTGTGTTGTTAAAGAACTATGTGATGTTAAAGTCAACAGTTCGAAACCTGTGGGGACAAAAAATGCATCCATGTTAAGGGTTGGTGTGGCTCAGGCCGGGTACAGTCCTCAGGTAATTTTTTGACAGCTTATATTCCCCTAAGTCTTTGTTTCTTAGCCACAGGCTAGTCTCGCAGGTCAAAAAAAAAACTAGAAAACAAGAAAAAAACAAGAAGTTAGTTACGGGAAAAGAAGTTATGAATTGACTAATTATAGAAAAGTTAGTTGCAACAAGAAGTTGTGAGTAAAGATAAATTATTTAAATAATAAAGTAGTCAAAGTGGTTGCAAAGAGAAATTATTTAAATAATAAAGTGGTTGCCACAAGAAGTGATGAATTTACTATTTATGGATAAGTCAAAGTGGTTGCAAAAGAAATTAATTAAATAATAAAGTTGGTTGCAACTAGGAGTGGGGAACGCCCGCAGGGGTGTAGACCGATTGGCAAGTCCGTGTAAATGGCAGGAACTATGTAAAAAGGAGGTCTCAAGGTCCATTCTCACCCCGCTTTACCCGGAGGGCGTGCTTGCGGGATGTGCATTTCTCCCCAGGGGTTATAAGGTAGCCGGCAGGATTCGACCCCGTGTCACGCGAGTACGATACTGTCT
>JASDQU010242371.1:152842-167497 GCA_032191745.1 Picea mariana | reverse complement strand
ACACACACAATGCTACACCATATATATAATACACATACTGAACTGCAGAAGTATATATATGATATACGTACTGAACAGTGAAAGAATATATAGATGCCCGAGAGAAGAGCAAATCCAAACAGGACAGTACTCGTCTCTCTCATATATATATATATATATATAGTACTCGTCTCACACATATATATATATACAGTACTCGTCTCTCATATATATATATATATAGTACTCGTCTCACACATATATATATATAACACTTTATGCATACTTACTCAAGTTGAACTTGTCCTCTCTCTTTTCCTTTTTTCAGGTTTCAAATGTTTTATTTATCCTTTTAAACGTTTATGGGATACATAGTATATTTTTGTATGCTTTTGAGACAATGCAAGGCCCACCTGCATTTGGACAGAGAACTTTATTCATGCAAATTCCTCCATACACAAACTTACAAAATATCAGAGAAACTACTTTTTATGCTTTCTCTGTATTCATGTGCGACCTTCATCATTATCATAATTAGAAATCCATTCTACAGGATACCACCTTACTGACAAAGTAAAAGTAACAGCCCACTCTCTCGGGATCGCTGGCTTACCAAATCCCACCGATTATATATATATATATATATATATATTATATGGTGGTGATATACATAAAAAGAATCAGAGTTTTGTCCACGCACGTGATGTGGGCACATGTGAACAGCCATTATTGGTACCCAAGTTTGAAAACTTCGAAACTCTAAACTAGAGAGAGGGAAAAAAACATTCTTCTCTGGAAGCACAGCAGATACACTGTTGAAAATTTCAAAACAGTAAACTAGCGAGGGAAAAAAACATTCTCCTCTCGAATCACAGCAGATATACGGTTGATCATGTGATGATAGTGTCGATATTAAAAACACAATTCAATATATGTTGTTTATATATATATATATGGCCAGATCCCTCCACTGCCAAGTAGTTGGCCCTCCATTGTCAAGTAGTTGGCCCTTTGTTCTGAGGTCCTGGGTTCAATTCTTTGGGTTCGCCAAAATTAATTGGAATTAGGTATATCGTTAGAGTTTTGTGTGTGGCATCTGACTAGCCTAATATACCCCTTAGGGTGGATAGATGATGATCCTGTTACTAATATATATATGTATGGGGCCAGATCCTACTAACTTTATAAGAATATTTGAAAAAATTGAAAAAATATGCATTTAGCTATGATTATCTTCATGGTCGTTATTCTTTTGGGAGTACTTTTATTGTAAAAAGGTATAAACTTTTTTCCAAAAGCAAGGTATAAACTTATCATATGGGTTAAAAGTATAATGTTATTTTTGAATATGTACATTTTTTAAGCAGGAAAATTGATTAGATAAATGCAATGATTATCTTCATGGTCGTTGTTTTTTTGGGAGAGTATTTTTCTTGTAAAAAGGTATAAACTTATCATATGAGTTAAAAGTATAATCTTCATGGTCGTTGTTCTTTTGGGAGAGTTATTTTCTTGTAAAAAGGTATAAACTTATCATATGAGTTAAAAGTATAATGTTATTTTTGAACATGTACATTTTTTAAGTAGGAAAATTGATTAGATAGATGCTTTGGTGATCGAATTTGGGTTTAGTTTTTTAACAATGCAGTTTGATTAAGTCTAAGCAACGCAAGTCTGAAGAATTCTGTCTACAAACTTGGTATTATGGAGCTTTCTATTATTCAAAAATCTGTAATGTCAGCAATGAATTCTCATAAAAGTGTTGTCACATTTTTTGTGATGATTACTAAAAAAAGGTTTATTAGAGATGTAATTCTTTTATATTTACTAATATAAAAAGTAATTTTCTTGTTTAGAAAAGTTTCGAGACCATTTCCAAATCCCCTTTAATAAAAACTATTTAACAAAAACTATCTTAAAAGGCACAGCTTAAACAAAATGGATCCATAGATCCCTTCAAGATGATAGGACGTCTAGGAACCTTTCAACAATATGTCAGAAAAATTTAGCATAAGAGGTCGAGTTTAAATACAGATTATAGCGTGAGAAGATTGATTTTATGTACATCATTTTAACGGGCATTGAACACAAAAGGCACAAAAATGTCACTCCCCATCACATTTGTATTGAATAGTACACAAAAGTTACGAGAATATCACATGCCAATGCCAAAAGTTGGACACAAAAGGCACAAATGTTACTCGCTATTACATTTTGATGTCAACACTACCCAAAAGACGCAAAAATATTATACAAATATGCGCCGATCCAAATTGTACTGTGAATAAAACAAATGATGTATATCCTTCACATCCACCTTTAGTGTAAGTGCATTTAGACTCAACCTTAACATAATTTCACAATATAATAATTTGACTTCTCTTAATATATATGTATATATTAAAGAGGAAAGATTAACTTCATGATAATAAATAAGTTAAATAGTATAAATTAAAAATATTAAAATATACATATGGTTATTTCATTTTTCATTGACATTTGAGTTATAATAAGTTTTTCTACTATGTAGAAAAAAAGTTTTAAAATTCATTGTTATTTGGAAAATAATCATTTTCTATTATTGTTGTAAACACCTACCTATTGTTAATGTTGATACTAAAGAATAATAAAGTGATGTGAAATGATCACATATGCTCACCATGTACCTAGTCCCATGTCATAAGAGGAGGGTATTATAATGTTGTTAACCATGACATATGCTTTTATGTTTTGTGTGAAGAGGATATGCAAGATAAGGGCACAAGAAAATTGGTTGATCTATAGTGCAAAGGTCTCATGAAAGAATAGGTCATGATTAAGTAAGTCTCAAATTAAGTTGATTTCATTTGGGCCAATGACTTTATTTAGGTTTATTCTCGATAATGAAATTCTAATTTCATCAAGAAAGATGCGTTGAGTAGACTACAATTCATTACTTTAGATATTAATGAGATTTTTAATAAAATAATTTTTTTACTATTAACTTAAACAAGAGATGTACGAAAGAATTTTATATCAAAAAGTAGGTAACAACATAGTTACTAAAAGTACTAACTAAGTTCAAAATTAAGTTTCTATCATGTAAAAAAACCCACTAGCTAAGTTCAAAATTGAGTTTCTACCCTATGAAAAGCCCACTATAGCTTTTAAAGCACACAAAAATTAATAAAATTTTTCATAAAGTATCCAACCAACAATAAATATTAACCCATGGCCTACAATAACCAGAATTCCCTTAACATCATACGAAAAGAAGAACGGCCCTAACATTGGACAACAAATCTTTATGTTCTCATATAGTTGGTTATTCTCTTTTGGTGGGACCTTAACCAAAAATATCACGCTTTGAATGAGTAATGATTGGTTATGCGCCATCATTCTCAGGTTTATGTGACATCTAACCCTAAAAATGGAAGTGGGAATGTAGGGAACTTATCATTTTGCGTGAGATATTTTTTGGATGGATTTCAACATATTATCTTGTGTCACATTTCCTTTTCTTTCTTACCGAATAACTATTTCAAATTAACAAAGAATGTTTCCTACATGTCTTGGAAGTTTAATAGTTTGGGGAAAGGATATTTCAGTAATGTGGTTCTTGATTCTTTGAGCATTTTCTTGGTAACATAAATAAGTTGTGTTTTATCTCTAATTTTTTACCATGAATTCATGAATATGATTATTCATCATTTGTAGTATTCCAGATATAAAATGGTATGCAAAACATAAATATCTTAACTAGAAATGGTATAACAACAATTATATAACTAGAACAATATTAGAATAATATCTGAATAGCATGAGAAAGAGCACCTTGATTAATGATAACAATGTTCCCTTGCCTCTTCGAGGGGGAAACCTCGAGTAGAGCAGAGCTCTATTACAATAGTATACAAGAAAAAACTTCTCATACCCTCTACTCTTATTTATACTAAATCTGTCTATCCAAAAGAACAATCCAGAGGAAGATCCTTCTAGAAGCAGAAGCTTTTGTTAGGTCTTCTTACATTTGACTTATTCTTCCTTATTGCTAGGCATTATTAATATTGGCCTTTATTACATGGAAATATATTATTCTACCTACACAAGGGGTTAGGGAGGTTAGGTCCTTAACATGTCCTCCCCCTTAAAAGCAGCCTTGTCATCAAGGCTTGAGATGAGGAAATTGCTGCAGAATGGTAGTTGGTTCCCAAGTGGCATCTACTAGAGTTATATCTTTCCATTGGACTAACACTTCCTTGATGGTGCACTGACACATATGACGCTCACGTTGGTATAAAAATGCTTGTGGTTGCAACCAGATGGATCCTTCTTCACCCAACTCGAGAAGGTTGGTTTGATTTTGACACTTAGTTCCAATCACCTTCTTTAAGAAGGAGACATGAAAAAAAATATGTAGCTTAGAATGAATATGAGAAGCTAATTGATAGGTCAGTTGTCCCACACGCTTGAGAACAGTATAAGGACCAAAAAATTTGTGCACCAGTTTCTAACAATGCTTGACGTTGAGAGAAGTTTGCTTATAAGGTTGCAGTCGAAGAAACACCTTATCTCCTTCAACTATTTGACGTTCAGAGTGACCTTGATATTCCTATTTCTTCATGCGATTCTAGGCCATGAACAAATTATCTTTGAGGGTACAGAGAATAGTCTCTTCAACTGTAAGTGTTTGGTCAACCTCCAGGACCTTCAAGACACCAAGAAAGTATGAGAGAAGTGAAGGTGTCTTTTGTCCATATATAGCCTCAAAAGGAATCATGTGGGGTAGTTGTATGGTAAGAAGTGTTGTACCACCATTCAGTTACCAGTAACCATTGAGCCCACTGATTTTTCATTTCTGAAGAAAAACACCTCAAATATGTTTCCAAACACTTGTTGACGACTTCAGTTTGACCATCATTCTGGGGATGATAAGTTGTGCTGAGATGGAATTGAGTGCCTTGTATCCTAAACAGTTCTTGCCAAAAATTGTTGGTGAAAGTGGGATCTTGATCAGAAACAATAGAATGAGGCATGCCATGAAGCTTGAAGGCCTGGTCCATAAAAAGTTGAGCCACGATGGAGGTTGTAAATGGGTGTTGAAGAGAACGAAAACAAGAATACTTGGAAAGACGATCAACGACCACCATGATGACTAGTTTATTGCCCAATTTAGGTAATCCCATAATAAAATCCTAGATATATCCCTCCAAATAGTAGGTGGAATCAAAAGGGGTTGTAGTGTGCCAGGAGATTTGACTGTTTCTCCCTTGTTGCGTTGAAAAACATCACACTCTACCACAAAATTGTGAATGTCCTATTTGTTAGCACCGGAAGTCACCTCTGGATTGCAGCAGAGGTAAGCCTGATACCCATCAGTGTTGGGGAGGATTTTGGTTTAAATGTAGATGGGCGATGGCCAAAACTCAACAACATGAAAGATGTTTGACACAGAACTCGACGGGAAATGTACAAGGAAGTGAGAGCCACATTAACTTTTGCCCAGAAATTTAGTTAAAGCGAGAGAAGAGGGAAGACTTAGGAGAAGGGGTGAAGGAGACTTCTCTGGGCATCAAGCCTTCCAGTAGCTCATAGAAGAGAACCAGAGCTCAAGAGAATTATTGAGCTCAAATTCACACACTGAAATATGTCTATGCAGGACACAATTAAAACTACAATTGATAAAACCTCTATCATCCTGCAACTACAACAGCTGGACTAGATCCTCCATGCCCGAGCCATTCAATGTGAGAAGGAAAATATAACACAAGGAAATGAATAAAACTGACCATGATACTGCTATAATCAAACCTCTACTACAATAGTATTACGATCCTTCTGGATCATCCATGCCCGAGTGTTTTAAACAATTTTTACAGACAAAATGGAAAGAAGGAAGTTGAATTCTATTAACATGAAAGTCTCAAGTCGATTACGTAACCACAGAACAACTCTGGCAAATCAAAATTACAGATTGGGAGCTCTTCTCAACAAAATACCTCTTACAAAATGACAGAACTCCACTCTTATACTCAAACAATTTTGTTCCTGCAGCAGAGGCATGCCCAGGTCTTCACATTAACGGATTTACGTCTGCATGTTTTTTGGAAGACTGTGCATGAAGTATCCTATTAGAAGTGATCTCTGTTAGAGGCAACCATGTTTCAGAAAGGCTTTGCAGCTGAGTTGACCTATTGATAGTCCTTTCTAGGGCTTTCCATTTATAGTAGAAGTGATGCTCAACCACCAACAACCAAACTCAATAACTACCTCCTCGGGATCGGGAAGACCCAAGTCAACACTACACCTTTTGAATTTGGAGACCTCTATGTTCTACCATATGGAGCTAAGTTGGATGTTTGCAGGGATGGCCAGGTAGTTGTGGATGTGGATTGGGATCTGGCAGAATGATGGAGCGATGGGCAGACTACTGGGTTGTGCGATGGCCAAGTGGAGGAGACATGGTGGTTGGGGAGAAACTATGGGGCGACATAGGAAGGAGCTGAGGTGTAATGGGATGAAGGTGGTGTGGAGCGAAGTGGTACAGGTGGCAGGAGATGAGAAGGGAGGATACGATAGGTGGGACAGTTAATGGAGGATAGGTGTGAGGGAGTGAAATATATAGGGGAGTGGGAGATGTGGCGTACATAAAAGAGAGAAGGAGTGGGGGACAAATTCTAGCAGGACGGTTGTGGGGTGGGCACTTACTGACCCAGGATAGGGCATAATATGCACATGCACATATCGGGGCTGCGAAAAGTGGTTTCATTCTTCCCCACTTTTGGGCCTGATGTGTGTCTTCGGATGACATGTAGCACCTCCACAAAAAGCATGGTTTCTTCACGGCACACTCTATATTTTTTAATGACCATGCATGATGAGGCCCCGATATGGCCAATGACCATCGATCTGGAGTGTGCATATCTCAGCCGCCCAAATCTACACGCCTCTTATCACAACACGCCAAACGGTCACATCAACTCCAACAAACATAGGATAATAGCCACTTAGTGGGTTTTTTAACCCCATTCTTTGCATTTTTCCACCCAAGGGCCAAATCCAGGAAAAACTCTTCCTTGCAAGAATATGTGATAACATTAGGATCCATGGGGGATAGAGTCCTCCATGCGAGCCTCTAAGATCTCCTTTTCCAGTTCCAATCGCCTTTCTGTTGGGTTATGGAGTCGATCTCAAAACACCCTACTAAGGATTATATGCCGAAAAATAAGATGAAAACAAACATACAAGGGCTCCAAGGAGCTTATTTATGTACAATCCTAACTAATCACACTTTACATGGTGCTAGGTGAAAGAAAATTTCCACCATAGCCAATCAAGTGACTTCCTGAATGGAAGTTCCTTTACTCCATCGATGATCTCTAACAGATGATGCAACCATGACAGTAGAATGGTTACACCCTTCAGCACCTCTTCAAAGGATGAAGTTGAGATAAAATAAGATGGCTCCAAAGAATGAAGGAAATTCCACTCCATGTACTCGTTGACAGGCTCATAGAATGAGTGGCAAATTTTGTGAAAATTTTAGTAGAAAGCCTACTCTACTCCATAGCTTCTCATATAGGGATGAATATCATTGGTAAGCACATGCAGATGGGAAGCTGATATAGGATGGTTTTCCTCAGATGATGGTTGCTCATTTACAGGCTTTGGACAAGACATAAACTACCCCTCCTGCTTCTCCTCTCGTCCGTCTTCTTGGCTCTCCCAAGGGTCAGAGTCATAATCATCATAGACATGACTAGTGGGAAAGATCATTTCTTCAATCTGCTGCTAAGTGATTTCTGCAGGCCCAGGATGACTGATTTCCTCATGGTAAGCTTCTTTAAGGAAAAGAGGATAAGGCTCTGTTGCATGCTCTTGCAAATCCTTCATATGTAGCTCAGAAGTTGATTCACAGTTGCCATATACAGGTTGGATGCTCCTATGATCAACAAACTATGATGCAAGGATTTTTTGCTCTTCTTCTAAATAATCATAAAAGCTAGGGACAACAGACACCTTAGGAGTAGAATGCAGGGCCTCTATAGTCATGAAATATTCATCATCATCCTTTGTAGGGTTGCCAAGAACGTCTGCTTCAAGGGCTGTAAAATCCTCTGCATTTTCTTCAAAAAGGAAGCACTCATGTTCTTCCTTCAATTGCTCTAACTCTGCAGAAAGAGACTTTACCATCTCCATCAGCTCACTCGGAGCATCTCCTTCCTCCTCGCAACCTTCATCCTCACATCTTTCCTATGATGCAAATAAACAAGGAAGAGAAAGAACTGATTTCTGATCCAAGTCATCAAGCTCATCCTCACAGCCTGCGTAAGAAGCATCTCTATATTGAATACAGTCATTGTATCCCTCAAAACAACTATGAAAAATTAACTCAGAGGGATAAAACTTCTGACAATGACTATTGAAAGCTGCATGGAATTCTCCCAGTGAAGAAATGATAGTAGGGGGTAAATAATGATACCACTCACGAGCATCCATTTCTAACGAGAACATGAACATATTCATTAATACATCATCCTGATGTATCTCCCATTGGTGCATGAGTTCATTAAAATATATGAGATGTTGAGCATATTTTTCCTCTTTATTCTCTCTTTTAAACATCAAAATTAATCATTTCAATAATGACCTATTGTCATCATTACAAGTGTCACAAGTGTCGCATTTTGGCCACAAGTGTCAAAAGTGTCGCAGACATCATACAATCATTTTACCCATGTCATGTCTCGAACGACATCACAAGGAACACTTTAAGACACCCTTAGAGATTGGTTAAAGAAGAGGAAATCCTTTGACGAAGAGTATAAAGCTTTTTCCATGAAAAAAACCACTTAAAAAATAATTTTGAAGGCGAGTGCTCCCCTACCCACTGTCAGGGAGTGCCAATGCTCATTAACCTTCTTTGGGGGAGCTTTCCAGCACTCTGTGCACCCTTCTGGGGGAGTGCTAGGATTTTTTGAGGAAAGTTTGGGCAACGCTCCCCTACCCACTATCAGGGAGTACCAGTGCTCCTTGACCCTTTTTGGGGGAGCGTTCCAACACTCTGTGCACCCTTCTGGGGGAGCGCTATGATTTTTTGAGGAAATTTTTGGCAGTGCTCTCCTACTCACTTTCAGGGAGTTCCAGTACTCATTTACCTCCTTTGGGGGAGTGTTGCAACACTCTGTGCCCCATTCTAGGG
The DNA here is from genome assembly GCA_032191745.1 of Picea mariana. Taxonomy (NCBI): domain Eukaryota; kingdom Viridiplantae; phylum Streptophyta; class Pinopsida; order Pinales; family Pinaceae; genus Picea; species Picea mariana. Next base: position 158,337 of record JASDQU010242371.1, on the reverse strand, counting down.
GAGCGCTAGGATATTTGAGGAAATCTTGGGATGTTGAGGAAAATCAAGGAAAAATCCACCTCATCTTTGGAGTTGGTTGGATTCGAATCTGAGGTCAAGGATGGGTCTTAGGGAATATCCACAACTGATGGAGAAGGATCCTCAACCTATTCCAAGAATCTCCAAGGTGGTTGGTTCTCTCCAAGCTTATATAAGGAGACCTTCTCATGGTGAAAGGGAAATGGAGTTTTAGAGATACCAAACTTATGATCTCATGAGAAGTGGTATTGAGAGGACATTGAAGGAATCAAACTTATGATCTCATAAGGGAGATAATCAGTGAGGCATAGTAATTTTGATTGTGGATTATTTGAGTAAGGGGTTGGACAAGGAGAGTTGGAAGAGGTTGTTGCAACTTCATCAAAGGTTTGTAAGTATTTCTATCGTGTTATCATTAATACATGTGCTTGGCCTATTTCTTTCAAGGTTTTGTATGACTACATGAACTTGTATTTGATAGATAGATCTAGTTTTGAATTAATCATGGTAGAATAGGAATTTGTTTTCTCTTTGCTTTTATTGGATTGCAGGACTTGTTGAAGATCTTGGGGATCAAGCATCCACTTGGACTGGGCAATGGCAAACATCGTAAAAAGGTACATCTTCTTACTTTTCTCTATTTTATTGACTTATATAGGTTTAAAAGGATGTCAATGACCAAATTTATCACCTTTCTATCTTGATCTTAGAGATTTAGGGTTCAAGAGGAGATCCACTTATCCACAGGGAGATTTTCCTGTAACAGAAATTGACGACTCCACTTGGGAACAAAGCTTTCAGTTTTGGTTTCCTTCCTTGGTATTAGTTTTGGCCTTCTCTCACCTTTAGATATTATTCATGTTGTGTTTCTAATTCTTATATGTGTTGTTGTCTCTTGGATTCATCCCACACACACTCAATTTTCAGATTTTCTTGAGTTTCTTGAGTTCTGGGAAATTTTTTGAGTTCTAAGAAGCCAGTGCTCCCCTGCCTCTACCACCAGGGCAATGGAACTCCCTTGCAGGCTCCCACAGAGTGTTGAAACTCTCTGTTACCCTTGACACGAGAGCACTGGTCTTTTTCTGTTAAAAAAACTTTTGGGAGTTGATCTCTGAGTCTACTTTTTGCTGATTCATCTACTCAGGGTTAATACCATCTCAATGTGTCATCGTTTTTTTCCTCCAACATATTGATTTTTAAGAATTGATTATGTTTTGTTTGTATTTTTGACCTTTTTCTTCCCTACTTTGAAGTCACTCTTCTTCTTTGAAGATTTAGAGTCAATTTACTATTTTCTTCTCATTTATCTGATTGAATGAAAACTGTTGTAAGGAGATTCAAAGATCTATCCACTATTCCATTTGATATTTGAGGTCATTTTTCCCAAAAAAATCCTCTTGTACTTACTTACATTTTCCCACCTTTCATATCACTTTTACTGTTTGATCATCATCCATTAGCCTTCTCTTACCTTCACTAGCATTTTCACTATTGTTTATGCATTCTGGGTCATTTTTTATTCATTTTGTTTTATTGTTTTTTGAATTTCTGGGTGGCTCAACGGCCTCTTGTAGGCCATATAAAAGTGCTAGCACACCCCTATAGTGATTTAGGGAAAGTTGCAACACTCTATCCCCTTGAAACAGGGAGCGTTGGTCTCCTTTTTGGAGGAGTTTTGCCCTTTTTTGCTCAGATTTTCTCAGCTTGTTTTGTTGAGGTATTTACCCAGACTTTGTGAAGTTATTTAGGTTGATATTTGGTGCTTATAATCCCTTATTGTCTTGATTGGAGCTTGAAATGTTTTAAAAAATGTGAAATTTCCCTTTCTAGTTGCTTGTTTTGTCAGGACAATTTGAGTCATTTCTCTTTCTCTCTGTCTTTTCTTGGATTCTTCTCTGCATCTTCTTGTATTCCTTTAATGTTTGTCAGTTGTTGAATCCTTGATTGATTTCTTGTTAGAACAAGTTTCTACTTGTTTTCTTCCAGTTCTCATTGCTTTCAGTGCATGCTTTGTTTGAAACCTTTGTCACTTCGTGCCTTTTGCATCTGCATATGACTCTTTCTTCTTATTGAAAGTTGTGGAGCATTGAAGGATTTTTATTTAATTTCTTTATACATTAGAATCAAACAAAGAATATATATGCATTATTGATTTTGGGTAGTGAAACTAGCTTGCATTTGAAGTAGAAAAATTACATGGTTTTTGGCATTTTGGGACGGTGTGCATCTGGAATGATAAACATTTTCTCCTTCCCGTAATATAGCTTTCATCAAAGTGAAATGTTTTCATTCTCATTTCTTTGCATTGTTTAGAGTCGGTCAAAAAATGATTTAGTCCATGCCATTTTCCTCTTGAGTAAGCAACAACCTTAAAATCAAGCACTACACTAAAATTCAGCAGACATTTTTACATTTTCTGTGAGAAAATCTACATTAGCTTAAGGTGTAGGGCTTTGGAATAGGTTTAAAGGATAACTTTCTAAATATTTCAAACAAAATTAGCATCTTGTGATAGGGAGAGAAAATCCAATTTTCATTTAAGCTTACTGGGATCCCCCTCTCACACAAGGGTTATGCACGAGGTCACGTTTGAGAGAGTTATGGGTATTATCCCTCTGTGGTTTAACCATTCATACTAGTCATATCGTATATTGGGCGTTCTTCTTGAGTTTCAACTGTCTTCATTTGGAATTGGTGCTTCATGAACTCCGAATCCGTTCGAGGTCCTCTGGAGTTCTATCGGTCCACTTGTCCTCAGTTCTCTTGAAGGATTTCAGACTTGTTATCCTGCCCATATGTTTGAAATGGACTGTCGACTATACCTGCCTAGGGGATGAATACGAGTTGGTGACCTTAGTAGCCATAATATTCATGGTTTTACACTAGGTGACGGTGAAGGGAAGTCTCACTGTACCTGGAACAGACGTTGGTCAAAATCACTCGGGATCCTTGGAAGGTAAATCCACATTTACTGCATGGAATCTTGCACCAAGGCATAAGTCCATTAAGCAGGTCACCAACATAATTGATCCACCCACTCTATCCCTGCCCCTTCCTATATTGATCTTGCGACTTTGGATTTCATCACCAACTAGTGGTTTCATTGTGGGAAGTTTGGTTGGATTGTTTTCTTCTTAGATTCATAGCATGTGTTGTTTGTTTTACTTAGTGGACCTTAGGTAAAGTTAGTGTTAATGGGATCAACTCCTGGGAGTACCAATGGAGGAACCCCTTTCAAGGAACCTTTCACCTTTCCTTATTTTGGAAACATTGGTCCTACGTACATTGCCACACTGAGTCTTCTAGGACTCACCATCAGATTACATGTTTGGTTGTTCCCGACTCCAGTGATCTCCAATATTCCTAGTGCTTCAACTGCACCAAATTCTTCATATGTAAGTACACCACCCAGACATCAACCTCATGTCAATGTTTCACCTTATTCACCCATTAAGTCTCCTTCCCTTTCTCCTTCTTCGCCTAGTGAAATCTCTACAACAAGTAGCCAGGTTGATAAGAAGAAGAAGAAGAACCTGAAAAGGACCAAGCCTCCAACTACATCAGATGTTGGATCCAAGAAACCAACTACTGTTAATAGTACTGGGAGTGTTGATGAGATCAACAAGATTAAAATGAAGAATCTGAAACCCAAATTCCCTTGCAGTCTTTGTAAGGGTGACCACTTTCTGAGGGATTTCCCTAGTATTCCCAAGCTCTTAGAAATGTGGTCTTCCACGTCATCATCCCCTGATGTACATGCTAGTGATTCCCCATCAACTAGTGATGCTAAGGTTGGTAAGAAGAAGACAACTGCCAAATTTACTTGTATGTTATGCGAAGGTGATCATTATTCTCACCTTTGTCCTCATATGGACGAGGATTCTTCTCTTTTCGAAAAGATTCAACTTCCAACTGGTTATCATAGGATTTCCCCCAACCCATCGTTAGCTGATGGAATGGTCAATCCCATTCCATCCCCAGTCAATCTGGTTGATCAGGTGGTCAATCTAGTTTCATCCTCGGTTGAACCACTAATCAAAGTAGTTGATCTAGTTCTGTCATTGATCAGCCCCACTTTTCATCTGAAAAGTGAAACACAAGTGACTGATCTAGTCCAGTCATTGATCAGTCCCACCCTTCATATGAAGAGTGCCAATGTGTTCAATCCCACTCCTCCTCTGACAAGTGCCAAAGTGGTTTCTTTGGTCCCTTCATTGGTCAACCGGTTGATCATGTCATCAATCTAGTCATGTCCTTAGTTGAACCAGTTGACAAAGTGGTTGATCTAATCCCATATTTGGTCAATCCTTCTCTCTCGTTAGAGAATACAACCCAAGTGGTCGATCCATTTCCACCTGTCGACCCCATTCTCCCCTTGGAGAATGAAACCCAAGTGGTCGATTTTATGTCATTATCAATCGATCCTACTTTCCTGCTAAAGAGTAAACCCGATTATGCCCACGTTTTTCTCGTTGATACAGAATCTACCATGCCGAGGGGTGTTCCTCCTTCTTCCATGAAGCCCCCTCCAAGTAATGAGGATAACCTTTTTGTTTGGGGTGTGCTAACTGGACCTCGTCTTCTCTCTCACATTCCTTTCAATATTACAGTACAGGTTTGTGGTTGGGACGTTCCTCATGATCTGATAGATGAAGGTTCGTCCGTTAGTATTTTTTCCTCTATTTCTTGGCAAGATTTGGGTTATCTTCATCTTGTGTCAGTTACCTAGACTCTATTCTCTTTTAACAGAAGAACCAGTCACCCTTTAGGGATCCTTCCTCAGTTTCCCATAACTTTGGGAGGGAAAACTTTATTTATTGATGTTATGGTAGTCTACGACCCCTTGGATTTCAATTTACTCCTTGGGCAAGATTATGTCTATGCCATGAAAGCTATTGTGTCTACTCTCTTTCGTGTGATATCTTTCCCTCATGATGGAAGAATGGTGACTATTCATCAACTTTCGTTCATTGGCCCTGACTTGACCATCAACCCAATGACCTCCCTAAATGGGTCTTATATGCAGTCAGTATCACCCCTGCCATAGGTAAATTATGTGGCCTTATCTACCATGCCTTCAGCTGCCGATGAAGATGACTTAGATCCGACAGTTGACATGGTGATATCTTCAATAGGTTATTTAGTGCATGATCTCCTTACCCCTGTCGTGAACCTCAACATGTGTTCCTTCGAGAGCATTTTTTTTCCATCCAGTGAAGATCTCTTGGAAGCCATGACCGAGTTTTGTCCCTTGACATGGTTTCCTTCTAGAGAATTATCCTCTTGGAATCCATTATCAAGGAGAGTCCACGAGCATAGTTTTTCTTCTTTGTGGTAAACTCGTTAAAAAATGAAATAGAGGCTATGAGAATAGTTTGTCTTCTCTGTGGCAAGCTCATTAAAAAATGAAACAAAGGCTATGAGCATATTTTTTTCTCTCTATAGCAAGCTTGTTAAAAAATGAAACAAAGATCTGG
>JASDQU010242371.1:131706-147718 GCA_032191745.1 Picea mariana | reverse complement strand
CCTTCAAAGCTAGTACAGTTTCCACCGCATTCATGGAGACAGTTCAAAAGCTACATGGCATCCCAAAGATTATTGTAAGTGACAGAGATCCCATCTTCACTGGACATTTTTGGACAGAGTTATTTTCTTGTTTGGCTACTCAATTGGCTCATAGCTCATCCTATCATCCTCAATCTGATGGACAAACTGAGATAATGAACAAATGTTTGGAAGGTTAGCTTCGTTGCTTTGTCTCTGATAAACAAACACAATGGTTCAAATGGTTACCCTTGGCAGAATGGTGGTATAACACTTCCGTTCATACTGCAACAAAAATGACACCATTTATGGAACTTTATGGATACCACCCACCTTCCATCACTTCTTCCCTAAAAGAATAATCTAAGGTTCAAGCNAAAGAAGTTTTGAAGTAGGGGATTGGGTATTTTTAAGACTACAACCATACAAACAGATGTCCCTCAAGCAATCCAAGAAGGATAATAAATTATCACCAAAGTACTATGGCCCTTATAAGGTGTTACAAAATATTGGTACTATGGCATACAAATTGGAGCTGCCTGCATCTTCACGAGTACACCCAGTTTTCCATGTTTCATGCTTAAAGAAGGTTATAGGAGACAAGATCCCAGTTCAAACTATATTGCTAGAAATTGACGAGGAAGGAAAAATCATATTAGAGCCCGAAGCCATCACCGACATAAGAATTCATCAGCTGAGGAATAGATCCATTTCAGAGTATCTCATTAAATGGAGGAAACTACTGGCTGAAGATTCCACTTGGGAAGATGAGTCTTTTATACAAAAGCATCCAGAGTTACTAAAGCATTGTAGACAACACTTGTCTCAAGGGGAGGGGCATGTTAAGCCCTAATATTGGCTCATTACCCCTTAATTGGGGCATGTTATATTAGTAATGTTATTTTATTTATGTCAGCTTTAGGCCATTAGTTGTAATTATACCTCCTAGTCTCCTATATATACCAAAGAGACATTTTAATTTTGAATCATCTTGTACTTGAACATTTATGTGGGGTAAAAGGAGTTTGCCCCCTCGAAGAGGCTTATTATCTAAAATTATCTCTTTTTCAAGGCATTGAGTACTTTTTCTGAGGTTTTTCTATGCTATATTGATATTTGGTTCTTAATAGAAACTAGTTAGTACCTTAGGACTTGGATCCCACAATGAAAGGCCTCCTCACTTCTGACAGTGGGTTTACATCACTGATCTCTGATCAGATGATTCCACGGATTTTCGACTTCAACTCATCTATTCACATTCACTGGAATGTAACAGGGTACCTTGGGAATCATTGACATCAATGGTGATTTCCCTCGCACTTGTTAACGGTTTACCTCATTGACCAGTAATCAAGTGGTTTCTTCAATGTTCAACATCATGACATCTATTAACATGGTTAGACTTGTACTACATTGAGATCAGTAAGAAGAACTTGGGTTGAGTAATAACTCTGATATATACTTTACCCAAGTTGCGACTGAGTTTATCTTGAATATTGACACATATACTGTTACATAGATCCACCTTGTATTGGTCTGTGGCTATGTCTTGTCGTCTCATAGATCCACTATGTATTTTTTGTGGCTACGCTCAATTAATTTCATGGAAGTATAGATCCACATTATATCTTTGGTGGCTATACATTTTTGTTAATATAATTATGGATCCGCAGTGTATCTTATGGCGTCCATACCTTGAAAGTCTTTATCACTCAAGCATAGGTATGCCTGCCTTGCGTTTGAAACATGTCATAATATTTGTTTGATAGTTGTGTGCAACTTCTACTAGGTTCTCCGCATCCATACCCTTGCTCAAAAAATTCTACAAAGTACTTCAATCATCAGTTTCCATCTTCTAACTTCGCACTTTGGGGGGCGATCTATTACACATCAAAATTACTCATTTAAATGATGACCTATTGTCGTCATTACAAGTGTCACATTTTGTCCACAAGTGTCATAGAAATCATACAGTCATCTCTCCCATGTTGTGTCTCTAACAACATCAAAAGGAACACTTGAAGACACCCTCAGAGACTGGTAAAAGAAGAAGAAATCATTTGATGAAGAGTACAAAGATTTTTCCATGAAAAAAACCACTTAAAAATCAATTTTGAAGGCCAGTGCTCCTTGACCTTCTTTGGGGGAGCATTCCAGCACTTTGTGCACCCTTCTGGGGGTTCAATGGGATTTTTTGAGGAAATTTTGGGCAGCGCTCCCCTACTCAATGAAAGGGAGTGCCAACACTCCTTGACCTTTTTTGGCAGAGCATTCCAGCACTCTGTGCACCCTTCTGGGGGAGCACTGAGATTTTTTGAAGAAATTTTGGGCAGCATTGTCCTACCCACTGTTAGGGAGTGCCAATGCTCCTTTCTCTCCTTTGGGGGAGTGTTTCAACACTATGTACCCAATTCTAGGGGAGCATTAGGTTGTTTGAGGAAATCTTGGGCTGTTTAGGAAAATCAGGGAAAAATCCCCCTCATCTCTGGAGTTGGTTGGATTCAAATTTGACGTCAAGGTTGGATCTTAGGGAGATCCATAACTTATGCATCAGGATCCTCAACCTATATTAAGAATCTCTAAGATGGTTTGGTCTCTCCAAGCTTATATAAGGACGCCTTCTCATGGTGAAAGGGAAATGGAGTTTTAGAGATACCAAACTTATGATCTCATGAGAAGTGGTATTGAGAGGGATTTAAAGGCATCAAACTTGTGATCTCATAAGGGAGATAATCAGTGAGGCATAGTCATTTTGATTGTGGATTATTTGAGCAAGGGGATGGACAAGGAGAGGTAGAAGAGGTCGCTACAACTTCATCAAAGGTCTGTAAGTATTGCTATCGAGTTCTCATTAATACATGTGCTTGGCCTATTTCTTTCAAGGTTGTGTATGCCTACATGAACTTGTCTTCAATAGATAGATCTAGTTTTGAATTAATTATGGTAGAATAGGAATTTGTTTTGTCTTTGCTATTATTGGATTGCAAGACTTTTTGAAGAGCTTAGGGATCAATGATCAAGTTGGACTAGGCAAGGACAAACATCGTAAAAAGGTACATCTTATTCCTTTGCTCTATTTGATTGACTTAGCAAGGTTTAAAAGGATGTTAGTGACCAAAGTTAGCACCTTTTTGTCTTGATCTTAGAGATTTAGGGTTGAAGAGGAGATCCACTTGTCCACAAGGGGATTTTCCTGTAACACTCTCTAAATATAGGAAAGTAATCATTCCATTCATTTGGAGTAGGAACAACATTGGGAAAACTAGGAACATCAGAAAAATTAAAGGGAGCAAACCTCCGAGATAGGATTATTTCCATTTCGAACCAGTGGAGCCACCAATTGATTCTTCAACCATGGAGTTCTGAGGTGAATGATGCACAGAATGAGTGTATATGGTATTTGTTCACCATAAAAGACCAGATATGATTGTTGTGTTCTCTGAGGGGCTATGTGGAGTTGAGACAGTGGATTTTCCATAGTGGACTCGCCAGGTGAACAGTTGCAATATTCCAAGATTCTGATTTTTGATGCACCTTAAGAATCACAAGTTCATTGTCATTCTACCCAGGGAAAATATTCAATTCATCCCTGACAACGGTGCCAGAAATGTTAGCAATGGAAGTCACCTATGGATTGTAGCATAGGTAAGCCCGATACCCATCAGTTTTGGGGTGGATGTTATTTTAAATGTGGATGGTTGATGGCCAAAGATCAACAACATGAAAGATGTTTGACACAGAACTGGATGAGAAATGAATAGGGAAGTGAGGACCACATTAAATTCAGTCAAGAAATCAAGTTAAAGCGAGAGCAGAGGGAAGACTTAGGAGAAGGGGTGAAGGATACTTCTCTGGGCATCAGGCCTTCCAGCAGATCGTAGAAGATAACCCAAGCTCAATAGCATTCTTGAGCTCAAATTCATACATCGAAATATGTCTACTAGGGACATAGTTACAACTGCAATATGATTGAACCTCCATCATCGTGCAACTGCAATAGCTCGATTGGATCCTCCATGCCCAAGCCATTCAATGTGAGAAGGAAAATATAACACAAGTAAATGAATAAAATTGACCATGATATTGCTATAATCAAACCTACATTATAACAATATGACAATCCTTGACTAGATCATCCATGACCGAGTGTTTTAAACAATTTTTATAGACAAAATGGAAAGAAGGAAGCTGACTTCTATTAACATGAAAGTCTCAAGTTGATTACATAACCAGAGAACAGCTCTGGCAAAACAAAATTATAGTTTGGGAGCTCTACTCAACCAAATACCTCTTAGAAAATGAGAAAAATCCACTCTTATACTCAAACAATTTCATTCCCACAATATAGGTGTGCCCAGGTATTCACATTAAGGGCTTTACATATGTATTCTTCCTGTCAGACTATGCATGTAGTCTCATTTTAGAAGCGAGCTCTGTTAGAGGCAATCGTGTTTCAAGAAGGCTCTACAGCTAAGCTGACCTGCTGACAGTCCTTTCTCAGGCTTTCCATTTATGGTGGAAGTGATGCTCACCCACGAACAACCAAACTTAATAGTTGCCTCGTCAGAATCGGGAAGACCCAAGTTAGCACTGCACCTGTGGAATTTGGTGGCCTTTGCATTTTGTCATTTGTAGTTGATTTGGATGTTTGTAGGGATGGTTAGGCAGTCATGGACATGGATCAGGATCTGGCGGAATGATGGAGCGATGGGAGGACTGCTGGGTTGTGCGATGGCCAAGTGGAGGAGACACGGTGGCTGGGGAGAAACTGTGGGGTGAAACAGACAGGAGATGAGGTGTAATGGGACAGAGGTAGTGTGGAGAAAAGTGGTATAGGTGGCAGGAGATGAGAAGGCAAGATACAATAGGTGGGACAATGAATGAAGGATAGGTGTGAGGGAGTGAAAGCTATAGGGGAGCGGGAGATGTGGCAGACAGAAGAGAGAGAATGAGTGGCGGACAACTAATGGCAGGACGGTTGCGGGGCGACCACTTTTCTACCTAGAATAGGGCATAATATGTACATGCCCATATCAAGGCTGTGAAAAGTGGTTTCATTATTCCCCATTTTTGGGCCTAATGTGTGTCTCCGGCTGACACGTAGAACCTCCACAAAAACCATGGTTTCTTCTTGACCTACTCTATATTTTTTAACCACCGTGCATGATGAGGCCCTGATATGGCCATTGACCATCGATCTAGAGTGTGCAGATCTCAACCACCCAGATCTAAGCACCTCTTATTACAACATGCCAAACGGTCACATCAACTCTAGTAGACTTAGGATAAGAGCCACTTAATGGGTTTTTTAACACCATTCTTCTTATTTTTCCACCCAAGGGCTAAATACAAGAAAAACCCCCCCTTTCAATAATATGTGATAACACTATTTCATACCATCCCAGAAAAAAGAACATTTGAACCGATCATAGGTTTTGGTAAACCATGAGTGCCCAGTTGTGGGTGTAGCATGAAGCTCAGAAAGTACTGTGGATTTAAGTTGTGACTATATAATTAAATAGAATTGAACTTTGTAGCGAAGCTCATCATTGTGCCAAGAGTACCCTGGGGAAACTGGAGAATTGGCCTACAATTGATGGATCATATGCAAAATTTTGGGATCATGTAACCATTCTTGGAGCCAATCTGGTACAATGAAGGAGAGGGAAAAAAGGGACCCTCCATATTCATATTTTCTTGAAAGTGCATCAACAACCACATTATATTTTCCTTTCTTGTAAATGATCTCATAATCATATCCAAAGAGATTAGTCACCCATTTTTGTTGCTCCTAGGTGGAAGGGCGTTGTTCCAAAAAATACTTAAGGCTTTGATGATCTGTATCAATTTTGAAGGGCTTCCCCAATATATAAAGGTGCCAAAGATCCATTGCATACATAATAGTGAACATTTCCTTTGCATAGATTGATTTTCCCAAATGTCGCTCTAACACCTATTTGCTGGTAAAGGACAAAGGCTGACCATATTGCATAAGGAATGCTCCAATTCCTCTCCCTAAAGCATCACATTCCAGGTCTAAGGTCTTTGTGAAATTAGGAAGGGACATGACTGGAGTGGTGCACATGGCCACCGTCAAGGTTTGAAAGGCCTGATCAGTTGCGGGAGTCCAAGTGAAATAATTATTTTTAAGGAGAGCAGTGAGAGGTGCTGCAATTTTTCCATAATTCTTAAAAAACTTGTGATAATATCCTATTAAACCCATAAATCCATGCAATATTTTGAGAGTATTTRGGTGAGGCCAATATGGAATAGCTTCAATCTTTTTAGGATCCACTCTGACACCTGCCTTTCCAACAATATGACCGAAGTGCTCGACTTCCGAGTCTCCGAAAKCACATTTAGATTGTTTGAGGAAACATTGGTGCTGAGATAGTAGATGTAGAACTCGATCCACATGAGAAATATGGGATGTCTAGGTTTTACTATAGATGATGATATCATCAAAGAAAACTAAGACAAAATGACAGAGAAAAGGACGAAAGACATGATTCACGAGGCTTTGGAAAGTGGAGGGAGTATTACACATGCCAAAGGGCATGGACAAAAACTCATGGTGGCCCTCATGTGTTCGAAACATATTATTATGAATGTTTTCCTCATTCATACGTATCTGATGGTATCTAGAATGAACATCAAGTTTAATAAAGAACCGAACACCACTCAATTCATCCAAGAGATCATCAAGGACAAGAATGGGAAATTTTTCCTTGATGGTGAGTTTGTTGAGGGGGAGGAATTCAGGACACATGCTCCAAGATCCTTCTTTCTTGAGGACTATGACCACAAGTGAAGAGTAGGGGCTTGTACTAGGACAAATAACACATGCGGTGAGCAATTCTTGAACAATTTTCATAATTTCATACTTTTGGGAAAAGGGATGACGATAGGGATGAATGTTGGGAGGGAGGCTATTGGAGACAAGGGGAATGGAATGATCATGAACACCATGGGCAGGAGGAAGTCCCTGGGGAGTGGAAAAAATAACTTGATGTTTGGAGAGGATGGATTAGAGGTCTTGCAACACAAAGGGTGCCTTAATGGCTTGAGTGGCATGGAGTTGTGCAATAATTCAAGAATGACGTTTTTTGAGGAGATTTTTCATGCGATGGGAACTGATGATATTTGGCGAACCATCGGTGATGCCTTGGAACTTATATTGTTTTCCTTCATGGTTGAATTGCATGGTTAATTCCTTAAAATCCATGAGAATGGGACCCAAAGTGCTTAGCCATTCTTGACCCAACATAATGTCACAACCGCCCATGTTGATAGAAAACATACAATATTTCATGTGGTATTGACCAATTTGGAGACGCACATTTTCAGAACGCCCCCCACATTTCATGGAACAGCCATTGGAACTCATGATTTGAAAATTATTGAYGACACAKATATAGCAATTATTTTCTTGGGAAATGTGGCGATGAATAAAATTATGGGTGCTTCCACTATCAACAAGGATGATGAACTTCTGATTGTTAATGTAACAAATTAGCTTGAGGGTTTGGGGATCAGAGAACCTAGTGAAAGAATTCAGGAAAATGATCATTTCGAATTCAGGAGGGTCAGAGGGTGGGGTCAGGTCAGTGGGCTCATGTGACTCGATCATAGGGGGGCCTCGACATCATCTTCTGAAACATCCTCAGATATGGCCATAAAAATTATTTTTTCCTTACACTTGTGCGCAAGATAATATTTGTCATCACAATTATAAGAAAGGCCTTTGATTTGGCATTCAACCATTTCTTCCCTCGTCAATTTCTAGATCTTTAGTGAAGTAGAAGGAAGAGTGGGAGTGACTGGTTTAGGGCAAGGAATAAAGGATGGTTTTTAGGTTTGAGAAGAGAAAACTTGTTGTGCTTCCTTAGCTCATTTAGTAACTTCCACCCAACTCTTAGGCCGAGCCATGAGGAAATGAGAACAAATCTCATCCTTGAGGCCATTGATAAAACATTCTCATAAAAAAGCATCAGACATGCCCTCTGTACGGAAATCCAATTGATCAAAAGTGGCTATAAAGTCTTCCACTGTACCATATTTTTTTAACTTTGTGAAATGACCTAAATGGTTGGTGTCAGTGTCAAAGCATTCATAAATCTATGCCACAAATTGTGTCCAAGACACATACCCTTGGCAGGCATTTTTTCTACATTGCCACCATTGCCAACGTTATTGATATAGATGGAGAACACCGTATCGTAGTTTGGCCAAGTCATCTTTAATTCCATACAAAGAGAAATAATGTTCCATTTGAGTTACCCAGCCAGTGGGATATGAGCCATCAATTTTTTTCACATCCATATGCGGAAGTCATAGGTCACACTCAAAGTGATGGGGATGAAAATTATGGGAAATAGAGGAAGTTTCACCTTTGGAGTTCAAAGGTGGGTCGAAGGAGGGAAGATATGCATGGATATTTATCTTGGCACATATCATTCTAGTGAAGGATGCAAGCTGGGTAGCGAGGTCCTTCTTGATGGTTTCCATTTTGGATTCGATGGACGAATGCATATTTTTATTGATGGTGGCAAAATTGGCACTGAGTTACCTAACTTCTTGTTAGGTCTCTGTGAAATTAGAGGACAAGGTATTGATGTGAGCTTTCAAGTCTTGGCTATGGGTGTGGGCCATGATGAAGAGGTAAAATGAAAAGGGATGGGTGGGACCACACATAAAATGGATTATGAGTGAAGTGTATCATGATGATTGGGCCGACAAGGGGAATCCAATGGGGTAGGGCCCAAATAAAGGTGTTGGAAGGGGGTCAAGTCCACAAGAAAAATATTTGCTAAAAAATGATAGGCATGACTGCGATAAGGGCAAAGAGAGGAATCCAATGGGATAGGGCTCAAATAATGGTTCCAACAGGATCCATATTTTTCTGCAGAGTTATACTCTGATATGAAGAATATTGCAGTGTTGAAACTCCCAAATTCTTAACAGGAAGAAATGTGTAGTAATTTCACAACTCGAATGTGTTAAAACTCTGTAAATTTTGTCCAGTCGATAGACAAACGACAGAGGTAACTGTTTCAACTGGATTTAGAGCTGGGCACTAGCTTGCTCGACTTAGAGATGGCTCTCTCGTGTCACTTGGTATTTATTTGGAAATCAGTGGCTAGATTTGGTTTGTTTTGGGGGTTTTTATAAATTTGTTGGCAAGGAAAGGGAGGGACACTTAGGGCTATGGAGTCGAAATTATGAAAGTGAATGAAAACAATGATTRGACAATAGAATTCTCCAGAGGATAAAGGCTAAATGAGGTMATGAATCTGAGTTATAAATTGTATTTAAGTAGAGTGTAGGAAGAAGGAGAAAACAAATAACTGCATTAGAGCATTATTAAAATGAATTCTGAATTAGTTAGGAAGAAATACATACAATTTAAATTGGTTCAGCYGAGAGCATCAAAAGATGAATTTTGGGCCTTTGACTATCCAATTTAAACAGAGGAAAGTGAAAATGGAATTTAAGAACACGGGAAGTACATACAATGAGAGAAGAAAAAACTCATATCACCACCATTATAATCTTTTCATAGAGACTTCAAAATCTTATGCATATGTATTCAATTCAGCTCTAGAAAATTACAATGGAGTTCAGAACAACTAGAATTTGTGCCCTTGCACTTCTTCCCACATTAATTCATTCATAACTTCTAGTATTTATATAATTCAAGTTTGTTTCAACTAGAAACCAATTACAATAGATGAACTAAAACATTTTAGCTTCTAAAACCGACTACAATAATTTCAACTTATAGTCTCAGTATGTGAACCGATTTACAATGATTAATAAAAAACTCTTTGTAAAGTAACGGTTAATTTCCCTGACTTCTTGAATTCTGTCTTCGCCATCTGTAAATAAGGGATTCTTCTCTTGGTGGGGAATCTTACTCTATTACAGACAAAATGAAAGGATCCATGGTGATAATTAAAAATACCTTCAAATGAACGAAAGATGCATGAATTTTGTGCACTGTTGAGCTTAGGTTCGATTGGAGCAGTCGTGTCATTTTTAACGTTCAAATGATTTGAAAAAGAATAAAATAATGACAAGGGTCCCCTTCCTTATATACACTTCCTGATATCAGGGATGAGGCAAAGCAAATCGAGGTAGACTACTTTTTGCCCCGATATGAATCCAATGGTGCCACATGTTCCTGAGATTAAACCATGATACTTTCATCAGCCCGCTTTCAAATAATTAATCTACGCACTAGTTCTTTGCTTGATATGGCCTCCGACCATTGATCTGTGGCCCACCGGGTCCTGTCAACTCCGCGCCTCTACTAGATTTATCCTTAGTTTGCTAGATGTGGCCCCGTCCTCCAGTTTATCACGTCTTTACACTGATTTAGCCCCTCTCTAATTTCATAGACTTGGATTCCATCAAAAAATTGTTATGGTGATAACATAATGCAAGAGGCATAGTTGCACGGCAATAGATCTTGTTTGTTTTGTTTTTGTTTCCCTCCCAATGGTTAGGGTATGAAGGGTGTCTACAGACTAGGGTTTTCCCTATGCTATATCTCTCTAATATGTGTGCAAGTTCCAACAATATTACTTGGCCCAATCTCTTAGGGCACCAATTAAAGAGGCTAGATCGTGCCCTTAGCTATACTACCCGACTACCTAGGTACTAGAGAGTATCTTCCTGAGTGTTATTATTGATGGAACTATAAAAGTCAAGAGGTTGATCAGTTTATCTATGGAGGGCTTCAGGATATCTAGGTCGATCTGTATACATGTGTTTTTTGATGCGCTACCACTCGAAGGGGTACCAACAGGGGTTACAAGGGTGGCCAACAGATGTGCGCTTAAGCTCCACTTGTATTTCCTACTTGTATAACACCCCGACCATGGGTTTATGTGAGTAACGAAAAATCTTTATGGATTTAAGACGTTGGAATATGTGTCTACCCTGAAAAAATTAACCCACAATTGTTTTCGAAGGAAGGTTCTGTAATACCACTTGTAGTATTCAAGATATAAAATAGTATGCAGAACAAAAATATCTTAGCTAGAAATGACAGAACAATAATGATATAACCAGAACAGTGCCAGAATAATAACATAATAACACTAGAAAGAGCACCTTGATTAATCATAGAAATGTTCACTTGCCTCTTCAAGGGGGAAACCTCCAACAGAGCAAAGCTCTATTACAATAATATTGTTATGAACCTAAATATATATATAAAGTAGATATTAATAACATAATAATTACATTATAATTAATAAATAATAATTATTAATAATGAAAGGACATGTCTCAAAGGACATGACCATTTGTTAAGGGAACCCCTTTGTGGGTATATAAGTGAGCCCTCATTATAATTTGTAATCATCTTACTATTCATTATTATACATTATACATTATATATATATATTCCATACGGATTTGATTACTATATTCCAGATATTTTGGATTATTTGTGCATGACAAAATTTGTTCGTCTCATTTTGTATCAGAGCCTCTTCTTGGGAATTTCATTGATTATTGGTTGTTGGACAACAATTTTTTTTCAGAGTTTCTTTGAAATCGGGGTCTTTGATGAACTACAACCTTTGTCCATATAAAAACTCAGAATTTAGTTGAAGATATTCCATTGCAAATTCAAAATATGTACATAACTGGTTTATTAATAAAAGCAAAATCAAAGTGTTTGAATATAAAAGTTTCATAAGAAAATTATAAAGTCAAACTATTAAATACAAAGTTGAAATCCTACCTAGGAGCGTAATACTTTGTTTACCAACAATTACCAAGAAGTTAGGAGGAGTAAAAGGTGCATTTCTAGAACTTTACAAGGAGTAAAAGTGAAGTATATAAGTTAAAGAAGTCAAAAAGGGAATCCCAAACGAAACCTCACATCAAAGGTCATGATCATTCATAAAAAAAAAAAAAATAGTTACGAAGTTTATTAAAAGGGCCTAGGAAAAGAGATAATATTAATATCTTATTTTAAAGGAAAATATATTATTATTAAGAGAAAGTATATTTTAGTGGGGTTGTTAAGAAAAAGATCTTTCATAAAATTTACACAAAGTGTAAAAATGTGACTTATTATTGAGTAATTGAAGTTAAGTAAGAGTATTTGAAGTTTTAAAATAAGAAGGAAAAAGTAAAAAGAGAATTTAAAGGTGCCTTTTAAAAAATAGAATTTTTAAGATAAGTAACATATATAATATATTACAAAAAGATTACTAAAAAAACAAGGTATAGAAAAAAGAATAAGAGAGAATCCATTAAAATAAATTACAAGAAGTAAAAGCAAGAAAAAGGACCAATTATTAAAAAAACAAAAAAAAACCTCATATTTTGTACATCCAAATTAGTTATAGAAATGATATTATAAAAATAATCTTAAGGCCATATTCAAAGTTATAAAAAGTTCATACCTTTATATATTATTTGTGGATAAAAGAGAAGTAAACGTATATACTGACGTGATTTTTTTTAAAGTGTATTTAATTAAGAGACTATTAAATATCTTAATATAAAAGTACTTTAATAAAGTATAAAAAAAAGTTACTTAAAGTGGATATAAAGTATTTTTTATAAAGAATAAAAAATGGTGTAAAGGAAATATATATATATATATATATATATATATATATATATATATATATATATATAATATTATTGGGGAGAGGAAAGTGAAGACAAAAAGAAATGAATGGTGAAGAAAAGTAATACATATTATTATTACATTTCAAGGTTCAAACATGTAATTATATAAATGGAGTTTTGTGGTGAAAGACAAGGAAGATTTCCTCATACTTATAAAAAAATATGTGGATTACTGATTATAAGTTAATGGGATTATTCAAGGAAAAAATATCAAAGTCGCTATTTGCTCGAACACTAGAAAAAATAGCATTAATGCTGACCTGGAAAACCAATTAATGGTTTAAAAACCAAATATAATTGAAAATGACACGTGTCTTTCTAATGAGAAATATGAAATTAAGAACCTACAATTACCTATTGGTGATTACAAATTCATAGGTAAATTCAATGTCATATCAATGTATCAAGACAATGTTGATATAAGTTGAGGGCCAACTTGGGTAGATACATTGGGTACTTTTATTTTCAACACAAGGAGAAAGTTTTTGACATTTTCTTATAAGAATAAGAAAATCACATTACAGGACATTAAAATGAAATCGATTTTATAAGCTCCATCATCATAAGACTTGAAGGACATATCACAGGTGATCCTTCAAGATAACTAGAAGTCAATACAAAAGTTGCAAGATCGACAAAAATAATGTGACAAGATCATCATAGAAAAAGACAAAGATATTTCCCTCCTAAGAAATCATAATTAGAAAATACTTGCAAAAATTATGAAGTTGAAGGAGAAGAAGTAGAGTTTTCAAAAGTTGGAACAAGAGAATCAAGGTCTTAAAGAGAAATTAACAAAAGAAAAGGAAGAAATCTCTTGTTTAAGGAACCTTAATCAAAATTTACTACAACACATTAAAATATTAAAGGATGATTAAGGTTCAAGAATGATTACTTAATGATTAATCATTCTTGATGACAAGTCAGAAGATAAAAAATAATTTTTACAATTAAAACAACATAGTCAGGATTTAATAACAATAATTAAAAGACTTATGCATGATAAGAAGTCTTTAAAAGAAGAGATATATCACAAAACATCAATAGTTGATAAAGAGACAATTAATGGACCTATGGAGCTAGGGAAGTATTTAGATGTAAAAATGCCAAATCTGGATAAAGAATTTATACAGACCTAGTCAACCTTACAACTCATGTAAAGAGGTCTTCAAACGTTGAAGTAGAAAAAATACAGGGTCATGAAGAAGACTCAATTCCAAAAGTTAATCAAGAAAAAATTAAAAGTATATGAACTAAATATCAAGTTGCAAGGATGCCTTATCGACATCCTAATCACAAAAGTCTATACTTCATCCAATCAATGTATCAACAAAAACAAATAACTGCTATGTTGAAGAATATTACTTCCACTACAAGTGCAGGTCAAAATAGAAGCTATCATGGGAGTAGTAATGCATCAAGTTCTTTCTAAGAACCCTATAAGAAACCAAATCCATAGAAGATCGAATTAGGATGGGAAAAATCCTTTACAATTCGACAGTTCTTCTCAACACTTAGAAGATCCTATCATCTTAAGTCCTCAATGATTACTAAATCGAGAATGAAGAATCATAAGACAATAATTACAAAACAAAGCAAGAGATATTAATAACATAATAATTAAGTGATAATTAATAAATAATTATTATTATTAATGAAAGGACATGTCTCAAAAGACAAGATTATTGGTTTAGGGAACCCTTGCATGAGTATATAAGCAAGCCCTCATTCTCATTTGTAATCATCTTACTATTCATTCTTATACATTATATATATATATATATATAGATAGATAGATAGATAGATATTGATATATATTCGTATGGATTTGATTACTATATTCCAGATGTTTTGGATTATTTGTGCATGAAGAACTCTGTTTGTCTCAAATATCCAAGAAAAAACTTCTCATACCCTCTACTCCTATTTATACTAAATTTGATTATCCAAAAGAACAATCTAAAAGAAGATCCTTATAAAAGTGGAAGATTCTATTAGGTCTTGTTACATTTGACTTATTCTTCCTTATTGCTAGGCCTTATGTTGGTTGTTCCTCCTTCTCTAACCACTTCTTAGGTTGAACCAGGTTTAGATTTGAACAACTTCCAACAAATCTCTCTAAAACTATTGGCCCTCCTAGTAAACCAGAAGGAAACACAACACACAGAGTGTACTGCACAGTCTTACCTGAGATAGTTCTATGGGTGATTGCAATGATTAGATGCTTTCAGTATAGGAAAGAGTGGGGATTTGGGATTCAAAATCATCTTCTTAAGCCTTGATCTAGTTGTTCTTTCTATTCTTCTTACTATTCATTCACCTGTTAAGTCTATGCATGCATTCTAAAAGATCTATCATATAACAGATATCAAAGAATTATCCATTCATCCATTCATAGTATAACTACTTACAGAAGGGAAACATGAAACCAATCGCATAACATAACACAGATATTAYCGTGGTTCACGCCCTCCTAGGATATATCCATAGAGATCTGGCTCTTAGGCTCTTTTATTATGGTTTTATAGTATATGASACCACACACACTATATTTTATGATTATACATTCACCAACAAGATCCATGATCCCTGTGAAGCTAACTAGATCACACCAGGCTCCTCAACCTGTGATATAACCCTCGGGATCAAGTTGCTTGACTCTCATAAAACTCAACAACTTACAAAATTGGTATTAGATCTTACAATAGTTTCCTTCATAGAACATTACAAAAGTTAGCACCCACTTAACTAGACCTCCTATGTACTTATATATACTAATTCTCATATCAACAGTTGTTACATTCTCTTGAAAAACCCTTACCCTAACATGGTTATGTTTTGYTGCATGCATGCCTTGCATGATTTCCTCCTTCATGTTGCTTTTCCTTCCAGCTGTCTCTTTCTAATTTTGGGTTTTGCCTCCAAAAATAASATCTCCTCAAAATAGGTTTGCRCCCAACAGGCCTCCAACAATGACATGTGGCTTGTTCCAAGCCACCTAGGCATTGTGCGTTCCYTAGAAAACCTCTTCTAGGTTGTGGAACTTGTCTGCAAGTTCCCTTCCTATGGCTTGGACCTATACACCTTTTTCTATTAGTGTCTCTAGTGCTTGTGTTGTGACCTCCTCTTGTATCATCAATGTGCACTCCATCTATTCTTTCTCCATGTTCTTCTTTTCCTCCTCCAACTACGCGATTATCTTCGCTACTTGCTCCTGGCGTGGTTCTATTTCCACATGTCTTTTCTATTTTTTCTTCTACGCGGATTTTAGATCCTCTTCCAGCCTCTTTAGTTCCTGATTACCTTTTAGGTCTCCATGATGCTCATTGTTTTATGT
>JASDQU010242371.1:117870-131686 GCA_032191745.1 Picea mariana | reverse complement strand
GGCCTCCAACAATGACATGTGGCTTGTTCCAAGCCACCTAGGCATTGTGCGTTCCCTAGAAAACCTCTTCTAGGTTGTGGAACTTGTCTGCAAGTTCCCTTCCTATGGCTTGGACCTATACACCTTTTTCTATTAGTGTCTCTAGTGCTTGTGTTGTGACCTCCTCTTGTATCATTAATGTGCACTCCATCTATTCTTTCGCCATGTTCTTCTTTTCCTCCTCCAACTACGCGATTATCTTCGCTACTTGCTCCTGGCGTGGTTCTATTTCCACATGTCTTTTCTATTTTTTCTTCTACGCGGATTTTAGATCCTCTTCCAGCCTCTTTAGTTCCTGATTACCTTTTAGGTCTCCATGATGCTCATTGTTTTATGTATTTTCTTCATCTCTTGCATGGTTGTATTTAGCCTTTCCTATTCTTGGTCCCATTTTTATACCTACTCATCCTCATCAAACATTGTCCAGAACTATGTCTCTTTATCAAACAGTTCTGCAACTGTGTTGACTTGATTCTCCACTGCTCCTATTTAGAGTGCAGATTTTTGTTTCCTCTGCTCCCTTACCTCGAGAGGAGTTGTAGGGGTCAATTTTTCCTTTAATTCCTCAATATGTTTCCTATAATGTTCAATGATTTAGGAAATAAGTTTGAGTTTCTCCTCTACGCTTGTGTTCTCAGTCTGCACACTATCAAGGATGTGATTTTATATTGTTGTCACGCCTTGTTCGATTTTTTATGTGCTCCTTTTATTCCCTAGTTTTGAACTTGAATTGTTCAATCCCCAACTCCAAGGTTTCTTTTCCATCTCTTGTTTCATGTAGTTCTATTGCATATGTTCTTGCATGTGATTGTACTTCTTGTGTGAAACTAACTTGGAGTCTATACAGTTCCTTGGTAGGTATTCTTGCTAATACCATATCTGTTAGCACTAAGAGTCACCCTCATACTGCTATAGGATAAGACCAGTACCCATCAAATAGATTTATAATGGTAAATGTAACAACAAGCGTGTTTTTGAAAGGTGAGAGTGAGCTAATAACAATTTTTCATCAATGAACAATGATGCCTAGATCAGACCATTCTCCCACAGAGAAATTCTAGTCCAAATATAAACAACAACAAGATAAAATTTGAAAAGAAGAATGAGGAAGAAACATAAAGAGAATAGTGCAGGTGTACATCTAGTCCAACTGACTAATCCTTGAAGAAAATTCCAGAAATAAAGATCCTCCTACTTGAGGAATTAAAAGAAGTTTATGATGATGCTTTCACATAGTCAAATATTTTGATGCATAAAAACAATAGCATGAATCCTTCACAAATAACTAGAAACTAGAATAAAAAGGAAATAACTCTGTTCCAGATTAGTATTAGCAACATCAATTGAAATACTTGCTCTTCAGTGAGGTATACAGAGTTGCAAAAACAAAACAATTCCTTTTCTATTGCTTTGCCTCCTCCCTTATCTCCTTCTCACCCCAGTCTACTCTTGCACCATGAAATATATATCACTATAGGTCCTTTCCTTATCACCAATTCAAACTCCAACCCCTTTCCCAAAACAAAAACAGTTACAAACAAAGAATGACATTGTTTAACTGATTTACTACTTTTAAGGAGGCAAAATTATGAAAACTAGGCTTCAAAATGCCACTTCTAATTCTCAGACTATAATATCTGTGTAAAATATGAGAGCGATTTCTGTAAATAATCTCGTTCTAAATAAAAACCTCTCTCGGTTTATTGAAATCCATCTCTATCTGGCCGAAATACATGTTGCAATAAGATGCCTCAAATAGGAAATCATGAAAATAGAAAAAATAGGGCTCAAATACTCCTTCGAATCTCCCAATCTGTGATACCTATGTGAAAAATGAAATAGGTTAATGTTCTTGGTTCTGTTATTAACAATAACCTCCTTTGGATTTTGAAAATTCATCCTGGTTCACCCGGAAATCCTCCTAGAATTAAACTGGTCAAAAATACCAGTTCAACTGTCTTAGAACAAAGTTTACACATCACATTTACTAGTGTCTATCTAAATTCGTAGTGTCTGAGATAGTTCATAGAGAAAAAGGAAAATCAAGTAGCCAAATCCTTCCTGACCTCCAAAAAATAGAAAAAATATCATGGATTACCTGATGACCCTGAGTTTGATGCTGGTAATTTTGAATTTGCACTAGGATGCTTGCAACCTATCCAACCAACATCCCTCTTCCTTAACTAGTTCACAACGCCAGTTCATAGTGCCAAATCAAATATATATTGCACACTTGAATGGATGTATAATGATAAACTAGATACTTTGTGTATAACCTGGATGTACGACATGTCAAGGAAATAATATAAAAACCAAAGGTATGATTCATGAGGCTTTTTACCTATCATGATAACAATCTCATAGCTCAAATTTTAGATTAAATCTATACATAGCCTTATTCATTATGAAACCAAATATAATTTATGATTACAATATAAAGACTCAACACCTATGTCATATAAACCTTATGACTCAAATACCAAAACTAAGGTGAATTTGTTTGACCCATACAATCTTATTTGTTAACATCTGGCTCCATAGGGAATGGAATGCTCCTTTGTGAGTTGCCAAGAACATGCAGTTCCAGTTGCCTTATACATTGGGCTATGGAGTCATATGTAAAACTAACCTTTGAAACACTACCAAAATATTCCACTTATTTAAGCAAACTGACTGATAAACCTGTGGCAAACTGACTGATAAACCTGCTGCAAAATGAAGGAAAGAAAATGCTCGAGAAGAGAGCTTATTTCCTACAATACCCTACCTCTAACCAGATCTCCAATTTGATCAGGTAAAGGAAGACTTCCACAAAATACATTCAATTAATTCTAATATTTAAATGATCTCGTCTTTGGTACTGATTAATGCATAATAACAAGAACATTAAAACAATGATATAGACTCTTTTAGAAATCCATACTCACCCACGAATGTCAATGAAATGATAAAATCTGAAAAATTTCAGAGAATCTGAAAAGTATGACTCCATAAAGGCTACTATTGGATCCTCAAAACCATAGTCACAAAATTGTTGATTGGGAAAAGATAATTTCCTTTCATAAATTCCCCTTTTCTAAGAAAGAGATGACCTCCCTGTTCTTTCATGAGCAACTCTTGATCATTAAGAATGGCAATTTTCTCTTCATAAACATGATCCTATGATCATTGCATAGTAGGACTTAAATCATTTTTACTATTATAAACTAAAAGCATATAGTTATCTATGAAATCATCCACCACTGCATGATGTACATCCCGATCCATAGAAAAATATGAAAACTTTGAAGAAATTGTCAAATGGTGTGCCAAATATGATTCATACTTACATTCTTGTTGCTCCAAATTGGAAATATACTCACAGTATTTTTGTTCATGTGCATGTAGATTTTCAAATTATGTTTGATCCTGAATCCACTTGCAAGCCTATATATTCTCCTCGACTTCCTCTGCATCTTCAAACAACCTTCTTAAAGATGAATATTTTCTTTCTCTCGGGAGAAGGACAAGCTCTAGATGTTGAGCCATTAAATAGTACACCATAGAAACAACATCGAAAGGCTAAATCTCCAATGGGATGCTATGATAAACTCTTTAAAAACTTTTTTTGAAGACATCCATAGCTTCTTCTTTCCCTCTCCTCAAAGCATTAAAATCAGTGAGGTATTGATCCAGGGACTTGTTCTCATCCCAATACTTTAAAAAGATGTTGCATAGCTCGATCCAAGAACCAATAGAATCAACTACAAAACCTTTAAACCACACAACAACATCTCCAAACAAGGATTTGGAGAACAATCTCATAGTAACATCTTCATGTATTATCTCAAACTAATCAACTAGTGGGTTTATGGTCATCAGAATAAATGAAGAAAATGATGCTTCTCCTGACATATGAAGGAAAGGACAAGAAGGAACTGATAAAAAAGAATATGATCTCTTGAAGGAAACTAACATCTTGATACCTGGACTTCTTCTGTCTTCCTACCATTTTCTATTTGAGCTCATTCCTTAGTGGATTTATATAACTGATTTGAATCACCAACAATTTATTCAAATGTGTGGATTCACCATGGTGAAAAAATGCATTCTTTTCTGTCACTACTCCTTTCTCACCATCAAGAATTGGTGGTAATCTGTGTCGTACAACCCAGGGAAGATCTTCAATTTCATCCTTGGAAATGATGCCCAAAATGTTAGCATTGAAAGTCACCCTCAAACTGCTAGAAGATAAACCCAGTACCCACCAAATAGATTTGTAATGGTAAATGTAACAAAAAGTGTGTTTTTGAAAGGTGAGAAGGAGATAATAACAATTGTTTTTCAATGAGAAATGATTCCTACATCAGACCATGTTCCCACATAGAAAGTATAATCCAAATATGAATAGAAACAAGATAAAATTTGCAAAGAAGAATGAGGAAGAAGCACAAAGAGAATAGTGCAGGTGTACATCTAGTCCAATTGACTAATCCCTAAAGAAAATTCCAGAAATAAAGATCCTCTTACTTCAGGAATTAAAAGAAGTTTATAATGATGCTTTCGCACTGTCAAATCCTTTGTTGCATAAAACCAATAGCATGAATCCTTCACACATAACTAGAAACTAGAAGAAAAAGGAAATAAATTCCAAATTAGTATTAGCAACATCAATTGAAATACATGCTCTTCAGTGAGGTATACAGAGCTGCAAAAACAAAACAGTTCCTTTTCTATTACTCTGCCTCCTCCCTTATATCTTTCTCACCCTAATATACTCTTGTACCATGAAATATATATGACTATAGGTCCTTTATAGCTAACCAATTTGAACTCCAACCCCTTTCCCAAAATAGAAATCGATACAAAGAAAGAATGACATGTTTTAGCTGATTTCTTGCTTTTCAGGAGGTGAAATTATGAAAACTAGGCTTCCAAATTCCACTTGTAATTCTCAAAATATAATAGTTGTGTAAATTATGAGAATGGTTTTTGTATATAAGCCCATTTGAAAGAAAAAACTCTCTTTGTTTCTTGAAATTCATCTCCATATGGTCAGAATATGTGTCTCAAACAAATGTCTCAAACAGGAAATCATGAAAACTGAAAAAATAGGGCTCAAAGATTCCTTCTAATCTCCCAATCCATGACACCTGTGTGAAAAATTAGAGAGGTTAATGTTATTGGGTATGTTATTGAAAATAACCTCCCTTTTATTTTTAAAATTCATGTGTGTTCACCCAAAAATCCTCCTGGAATTCAATTGGTCAAAAATACCAGTTCAATGGCCTTAGAATAGAGTTTTCGCAGCGCATTCCGTAGTGCATCTTGTAGCACATTTCATATCACTTGTCTAAATTCACAATGCCTGAGCCAGTTCATAGAGACAAAGGAAAATCAAGTAGCCAAACCCTTCCTAACCTCCAAACAAGACAAAACATCTCATTGAGTACCTGATGACCCCGTGTTTGATGTTGGTAATTTTGAATCTGCACCAGGATGCTTGCAACCTATCCAACCCACAACCCTCTTCCTTAACTAGTTCACAGCACCAGTTCACATCGGGAACTCAAATATATATTGCACAATTGAATGGATTTATAATGACAAAGAGGAGACTTTGAGTACAACCTGAATGTATGACATGTCAAGGAAATTATATAAAAAACCAAAGGTATGACTCATGAGGCTTTTTACCGGTCATGATAACAATATCATAGCTCAAATTTTAGACCAAGGCTATACATATACTTATTCATTCTGAAACGAAATCTAACTTATGATTACAACATAAAGACTCAACACCTATGTCCTATAAACTTTATGATTCAAAGAACAAAACTAAGGTGAATTTTTTTGACCCATACAATCTTATGTGTTAACAATATCTACCTTCGCCAAACCTTTCAATGGCGTTTGTGATGCAGTTTCATCCATTTGCAACATATCAGTTGTTAATCTAAAAATTGGAATCACTTGGGTGATAGTTTAAATTGTATCCTCCTTGTTAGGAATAGTCCTTATCATTGTTGTTGTTGCTGCTTCAGGGAAGAATTATGTTCCCCTTTCATGCCTCTACATTGTCCTGTTTTATTCGAGGACATGCATTATTCCTACCAAGTCATCTTGTATTTTTCCGCTCTTGTTCTAGGTTTTTTCAAAGTCTTTAGATGCGTGGTCCTACACCCTTTATTCCATGATTTTTTCATCGTCCTTGCCGATCATATATTCTGGGATATCTTTGTGCACTTTTTCCTTGTTGTGCAAGACTCATGTATGTATAATTGGCCTCATAGGGGGCCCTGTCTCTTATGGAGTGGATACTGAGGGGGTTCCTTGTGTTGCAGTAGCCCTCGATCCTTGTTCTTTCTATTGTGTGATAGTTTCCTTTTGTGTTTCCTGTGTATTCTTCTTCGGCACACTCCCCTTCTTTTGTTGCACTAGCGTTTGGCTGGGTTTACCCAACTTCGTCGACTTCTTGGGCACAACAGTGTCTACTTTTGTACCCTCAGGAACTTCTTGAGTTAGGACTAGAATCCTCCAGTCATTGTGACAATCACTAATGGCCATCTTTGTATCATCTATATTGACACATTACCTTAGTTGTAGCCACTCCTTCTTCAGATCCTTGTGCACTTGAATCCACATGTTGTGCCTCGTCACTCGAAAGTTGGCTATGCTCTTGTACTATGTGACCACGTCTAGAGTAATTCTCCAAGTATTTTTGATAATCTCTTGTATTTAAATGAAGTACCTAGAAAATGTAATTGTTATGTCACTTCTATTCTTGGGGTCCAAGTTGCTCCCCAACAATGTGTACCGCAGTACGCGAAAATGACCTACCTGATCACAAAAGTGGGAGTATGGGGGCTCCCTTCACCCCATCAGTGCAATCAATATGAGTAGCCATGACTATTGGAACATTTTTCCCAAGTATCATGTGTCTTTGAAATCATCGAGGAATAATTTTAACAAATAGGGACCCCAACTAAGTGAAGTGCCATTAGTGCACTGTGCTACAACTGCGACGACCTTGACAGGGACTTCCTCCTTGGGACATTTCCTGAGCATTTTGTAGGCCATGAGTTTGGTGGCCATCCTTTTTTCTGCATCTCTGATCCTTTTGATTATGATCCCACCCGAGCCCCTCCCTATACCATAGGTTTTCTTCATCTCCTCAACCAAGGATTTCTTCTTTGATTTCTCATCGAGGTACTACGCGGGGTTCCCACCCATTGATGGAATACCTGTGATGAGTGCTATAAGATCGACCTCTATTGAGACAGGTTGTTCCAACCATAGGAATCCTCAATGGAGGACTTCCATCAATTGCATGATGCAGTTTTCTACCTCTTTCCCCCTTCCAAAATGGGGAATCTCAAGCATATTTAGAATCCATGTGTTGGCCAGGTTGGCTGCCCATGGATTTGGTTGTAAGATTAGGTCTCCAAAAGGAATTGTCCCTATGCTGTCAAGGTACACCTAATGTACAAACTCGAGGAATTTTCCAGTGTTGACCACATCGTGGTATGAATATTTCAACTTCTCCATGCATCCCATGAGTTTTGGCATGGTTTTTACTCCTTCTGGAATGCGCAGAAGTATGATAGTTGCATCAGGTTGTTTGTGTAGGGACTGTGAAATGGGATTTTTCCCTTTCTTCTTGGATGTTGGCTTGAGGTCCTTATGTGCATTTGTCTCCTTTCCACATTAGAGTCTGGCTGACCAGTGATGTCTTCCACCAAAACCTCCTATTGTTGCACATATTCTACTCTGGGTGGTTTGGGCGCTACATCCCCCGTGTGTGTGGTGGATTCACCATTTATTTGTTGGGCTCCCTTGGACGTCGCAATTTTTTGTGGGTTTCCTACGTCATCTACAATGTGAGCTTGTGCATTGTTGTGTGGGTCAAATTCCATGGTTGACGCCATTGGAGCTTGTATCTCTTCCACCACTGGTGTAGGGTTTATTGGTTCTTTGTGTGGTGAAGGAATTACAACCACGTCAACGAATTCCTCGGTATGTATGGTTTTGTGTTCAGATTTTGCTGTTTCATGTGGTGCTCTAATGATTCTTCTGGTTTTCCTCCTTGCTTGGCTTGATGTTACCATATTTAGTGGTTGCATCATGGGTAATATTTATTTTTTTCTGAATAGGTCCCAACTGGTTTTCCCTGTATCCTTTGTTAAGTCGCTTCTACTTTGCGTGCTCTATCTCTATGTAATTTCACAATTTGACAATGAGTCTTTTGTTATCAACATTTCCACTTTATATAGGAAGTTTCAAGAAGCTTCTCGGAGAAGCTTCCGTGGCTGTGATTAATGTAATGGTGCTTTATGAGTACGTTTCATTTAATTTCATAATTGCCTCTAGTTGGCGCCTTTTTACTATAACCGTCATTTTTCATATTTCTTCTTTTTTTGACCGTTCGTCCCTTTTCTAGCTAAATGATATTTTCGAGTGTGTAGTGTATGTTTGTTGTAATTTTTCCTTAGTGCGCAGTGTGTTTTCAAAATGTTGCATGTAGGCATTTTATTTTCATCGCGTTGAGTCCATTTCTGCTACACGTTGTATTTTCCATTATTTTTGTATTTTCTATCTTTTCTATTTTTCTATTTCTTTTTCTCCTTTTTTTTCTATGTTAACTTCTACTATAATACACTATGCACATGTTTTCTTACTACGCTTATAAGTTTTAACTGCTAGGAGGTTGACTGCCCCTATACAGTTTTAGTTGACTTCCATTGATCATTTCTTTCAGGTCTACTCCTGTGAGATCCTTTAGTTGTACAACTCCCCCATATGTGACAGTATTTACTTCATAGGGCCCTATCCAATGCATTATGAATTTACCAGGATGTTGCAAAAATTTATTGTCATAGAGAAAGACTAGGTCTCCTTCCTTAAAACTCTTCCTCTTAATATGTCTATCACGCTAAGATGTGTCTCTTACTTTCTGTACTTCCTGATGAAATCTTGCTAGAATCCAATCTTCATCCATCTCCATTATTTCATTCAAAATTTCCTTCACTGCACCTCTTTCTGTCATATTGGTGATTGATCCTATGCACAAACTGGGTACTAGAAATTCTAATAGTTCTACCACTTCCTGCCCATACACTAACCTGAATGGTTTTTGTCATGTTAATGTTTTTCATGTAGTCATGTATGCCCATAATACTATTGATATCCTCAAATCCCAATCATCCCTATTGAGATTGCAGATCTTTTTCAAAGAATTCTCCAGGATATTATTGAAGCCTTATGTTGTTCCATTTGCTTGAGGATGGTATGGTGTACTCTTATGATGATAGAATTGAACCCCCCCGTTCAAATCCTTGATAGTGTTGTTAATAAAGTGAGTACCTTGGTCACTCATCAAACTCCTTTGACAGGAAAATCTAGTGATCACTTTCTCAAATAAGAAATGTGTTGTTGTCTCCATGCTACAATATTTTACTGGCACTGATTCTTCCCATATTGTTAGGTATTTTGTTGCAACAATGATACACCTTGCTCCTGACCTTTTTTCCAATGGGTTAATTGGTCCCACAAAGTCTATTTCCCATTTTTCAAATACCTTCAAAGTTACCTGTGGTGTTAGGGGCATCTAATCCCCTATATTAGGTTTATGAACCCTGTGATAGACATCACATCTTTGGAAATAGTCCTTAGGATCTCTGTAAATTGTTGGACACCATAGTCCTACGCACAATACCTTCTGCATGGTATCTTTTCCTGCATAATGTCCTCCAGCTATTCCCTCATGAGATTTTTCCAAAATCCTAGGCCTTTCATGTTCTAGTACACATCTTCTCAAAATGTTTTATGAACCCATTTTGTATAAGTGTCCTATAACTAGTTGATAGTCTGCAACTCTGACTACCATAGTTTTCCTCTTTGTGGTGTTAAAGTCTTGTGGCACACTCCCTGTACTCAAGTATTCAATAATATCCACAAAATATTCATCAACTATTTGGACTGAAAATAACTAGACATCAGGGAAGTTGTCTTCCAAGTTGGTAGGTTCTTCTCCATTCGTTACCCTTGACAGGTGATCGATTCCTGCATTCAACTTCCTTGGTTTGACTATCACTTCAAAGTCAAATTCCTGAAATAACAATAGACATCTGCAGATCCTCCCCCCCCAACACTCTCTTGTTGACTATGTATTTAAGGGATGAATGATCTATGAACATCTTAAATTGTTTTCCCAGTAAGTAATTTATGAACTGCTAAAGTGCATAGACCATAGCAAGGCCTTCTCTTTATGTAGTATTCTATTTCTTCTCTAATTTAGACAATTTTCATATTGAAAATTCTATAGGATGGTCCAAATCCCCTTCTCCTGGTTGTGCCAGAATTGCTCCAAGTGCTATATATGATGCATATACATGCACATGGAATGTATTTTCCCAATGTAACATCCCTAGCCACTAGCAAGATGGGCAATGCCACTTCTCTGAACTTCATTCTTAGCTCTGATACCAATTTGCGAATTTATATGCATACATATCTATCTACTACAAATTAATAGCTATAGCATTTTGTTCATGCCACTTATTCATGCAGAAATAATCATTAAAAACATACTGACAATATATTCATATCGACGACATATTCTAACCATACATAGATTAATGTGGAAATAACAGTAAACCTACACATACAACATATACGATATATCCAGGCATTTCTCATCAATTATAACACATGTACAATTACACAACATACARTCAACAGAGATTTAGAACTTATATTTCAATAGATGACCACCAACTATATGCATACCTCCCATGAACCTCCCAGCCTTACACCACACTGCTCATCACCCTCAGTAGTGGGTCATCCCTGAGCTGGGACTAAACCCCACCAGGAAAGGGATTCYTAACCTTGCTAAGGACAACAAGAAGGTCTCATAGGTCAATAGGAAAGTCTCACAGGTGAACAAAAAGGATTATCTCTCAAGAGCCAGATCACACTCATAGCCTACAACCTTTCATTCCCCACATGCCTGTCCCACCCGAAGATGTGTGCCCCTTCTCTGCTCGATAGTCCTTTGACTACCCGACTTCCCTTCCAAGGCTTCAACAACATGTTGGATAAGAATTATCTGAGAACTTTAGTTGCAGTTGGGATCCCTCTAGGAAATCACTTCCCTAACAACCTCTCTCACCTGGAGAGATTTTCTTGCAGTCCTAACAACCTGCTTCTTCAATCCATGGGCCTCACAACCCACCTCTTCAAACTACATGTCTGGAAACCTACTTATTCAGTTTAGCTTCTAAGTCAACTCTAGTAAGGGTGATAGAAACAACAAGGCTCGATATAGCTCAGGTGATGGAAGCAACAACAAACCATTAAGACACAACACAACTCTAGAAAAGTATAGGTGCATTGTTCTTCACAAGAAAACACGGGTCAGCCTCATAGGTTTACTGGTTTAAGAGGCACATGAATGATACAGAGGTCAATTATAAAGAGAATGGATCACAACGTGCATCCTCGGATGAATTGGGAAGGGTGACAGATTTCCAGAGAATCATAAGGGTCGTGAGGAAACTCTTGACTCGTCCTGATGCAAGGATGGAGAGAAAATATAGAATGGGAACTGAACCCCCAATGCGTTAGCTTTCCCAGCTATAACTGTATGTGCCCAGATCGACACCTATCTTCCAGATTGTATATCTTTGTCAGAGAATTATCCAGGATATTATTGAAGCCTTATGATGTTCCATTTGCTTGAGGATGGTATGGTGTACTCTTTTGATGATAGACTTCAAACCCCCTAGTCAAAACCTTGATAATGTTGTTGATAAAGTGAGTACCTTGGTCACTCATCAAAATCCTTTGACAACCAAATCTAGTGATATCTTTCTCAAATAAGAAATGTGTTGTTGTCTCCATGCTACAATATTTTACTGGCATTGATTTTTCCCCTATTGTTAGGTATTTTGTCGCAACAATGATATACCTTTCTCCTGACATTTTTTCTAGTGGCTTAATTGGTCCCACAAAGTATATTTCCCATTTTTCAAATACCTGCAAAGTTACTTGTGGTCTTAGGGGCATCTCATCCCTTCTATTAGGTTTACCAACCCTCTGATAGACATCACATCTCTAGAAATAGTCCTTATGATCTCTGTAAATTGTTCGCCACCATAGTCCTATGCACAATACCTTTTGTGCGATATATTTTCCTGCATAATGTCCTCCAGCTATTCCCTCATGATATTTTGCCAAAATATTAGGCCTTTCATCTTCTATTACACATCTTCTCAAAATGTTTTCTGAACCCATTTTGTATAAGTTTCCTACAATCAGTTGATAGTCTGCAACTCTGACTACCATATTTTTCCTCTCCGTGGTGTTAAAATCTTGTGGCACACTCCGTGTACTCAAGTATTCAATAATGTCCACAAAATATTCATCAACTATTTGGAATAAAAATAACCGGGCATCAAGGAAGTTGTCTTTCAATTTGGCAGGTTCTTCTCCATTCATTACCCTTGACAGGTGATTGATTCCTGCATTCAACTTCCCTGGTTTGACTATCACTTCAAAGTCAAATTCCTAAAATAACAATAGACATCTGCATATCCTCTCCCCCAACATTGTCTTGTTGACTATGTATTTAAGGGATGAATGCTCTATGGACATCTTAAATTTTTTTCCCAGTAAGTAATTTTTGAACTTCTAAAGTGCATAGACCATAGCTAGGCCTTATCTTTTTGTAGTATTCTAGTTTTTCTCTGATTTAGATAATTTTCATATTACAAATTCTATAGGATGGACCAAATCCCCTGCTCCTGGTTGTGCCAGAATTGCTCCAATTTCTATATATTATACATCTACATACACATGGAATGTCTTTTCCCAATGTAACATCCCCAACCATGTTAAGAACCAAATATCAATATAGCATAGAAAATCCTCAGAAAAGGTACTCAATGACTTGAAAAAGAGATAATTTCAGATAATAATCCTCTTCGAGGGGGCAACCTCCTTTTACCCCACTTAAATGTTCAAGTACAAGATGATTCAAAATGAAAA
The DNA here is from genome assembly GCA_032191745.1 of Picea mariana. Taxonomy (NCBI): domain Eukaryota; kingdom Viridiplantae; phylum Streptophyta; class Pinopsida; order Pinales; family Pinaceae; genus Picea; species Picea mariana. The sequence continues at coordinate 118,615 of JASDQU010242371.1, read as the reverse complement.
TGTCTCCTTGGTATATATAGGAGACTAGGAGGTATAATTACAACTAATGGCCTAAAGCTGACATAAATAAAATAACATTACTAATATAATATGCCCCAATTAAGGGGTAATGAGACAATATTAGGGCTTAACATGCCCCTCCCCTTGAGACAAGTGTTGTCTGCAACGATTGAGTAACTCTAGATGATTTTGTATAAAAGACTCATCTTCCCAAGTGGAATCTTTAGTCGATACTTTCCTCCATTTAATGAGATACTCTGAAATGGATCTATTCCTCAGCTGGAAAATTCTTATGTTAGTGATGGCTTTAGGCTCCAATATGATTTTTCCTTCCTCATCAAGTTCTAGAAATATAATTTGAATTGGGATCCTATCTCCTATAACCTTCTTTAAGCATGAAACATGGAAACTGGGTGTACTCGTGAAGATGCAAGCAGCTCCAATTTGTATGCCATAGTACCAATCTTTTGCAACACCTTATAAGGGCCATAGTACTTTGGTGATAATTTATTATCCTTCTTGGCTTGCTTGAGGGACATCTATTTGTATGGTTGTAGTCTTAAAAATACACAATCCCCTACTTCAAAACTTCTTTCACTACGATGTTGATCTGCTTGTTGTTTCATGTGATTTTGTGCCATGGTCAAGTTGTCCTTTAAGATTTGGAGAACTTGTTGTTGATTCTCGATGTGATCTTCCACTGCTTGAACCTTAGATTTTTCTTTTAGAGAAGAAGTGATGGAAG
>JASDQU010242371.1:90184-110549 GCA_032191745.1 Picea mariana | reverse complement strand
ACACATGTCATGTTCTATCAGGAATTTCAATCATCCAAAGGTTCTTAACTCACTGACACATGGCACACATCCATGTGTCCACGTCAATTCAAATGATGTCAACAAGATACATCACTTTAGGTTTTTGAGAGTTTTCGGACTTTGAAACTTCGAGACTTCAAAATATTTTACACCTTTCACCCTCAAATATTTCAAACGCTGAACTCTTGAACTTATTAAACTTCTAGGGTCCACATAGTACAACTGTCACCAACTAAGGTGATAGCACATGGCATGTATAGGAAAGGTCCATGTCACCACTTGAGACATCATCCGTCCACAACACTTCTTCTCTTTTTCTTTGGGACTTCAGACTTCGACGGTTTGTGCACCAACACACCCCATTTCTCCCAAACATCAAACTCCCAAACAAGATGATTTGTCCTTGATTAGATCCAACGGTGAACACTCCCCTCCCCCAGATCTACGGTGTAGATTATCTTCRGGACTTCAAAAATTTGGCTTCAACCCCTCTTGCTCTTATAACCCATAAATTTCTTCGAAGTTGCGAAGTCCAAAATACTTGGGGGTTAACCTTAATGTACTTTTCTTCATATCTAACGGTTGTGAAGGATTATCCTTCTCCCGAATAGATCCTATGGACCAACATCACGAATGTTGTGATTTATTTATCTGTGTCCATTTCTTAAACTTTTTACACCTCATGTGTTTCCCAACACCATCCAAGTGTTCTTTCAATGCCCTTCTGGCACTCTGTACATCAAAATTCTCTAGACTTTCTACTCTTAATCTCTCATTCATGGCCCATCTAGGTTCCGGGTAGAAACCATGGGCTCTGAACCTGAATTTTGTCCATTTCGACAACAATGATTTTCTGAAACGTTTGCTTCAACTTACACTAAAATGGCCCATCTAGGATCAGTGTTGAAACCATGGCTCTGATACCACTTTGTAATGTCCCCAACCACCAAAAAGATGGGAAATTCCACTTCTCTGAACTTCATTATTAGCTCTGATACCTATTCGTGAATTTATATGCATTCATATCTATCTAATGCAAATTAACAACTATATCATTTTGTTCATGCCACTTATTCATGTAGAAATAATCATTAAAAACATACTAACAATATATGCATACCGACGACATATTCTAACCATAAACATATTAATGTGGAAATAACAGTAAGCCTACACATACATCATATACTATACATCCAGGCATTGCTCATCAATTATAACACATGTACAATTACACACCATACAATCAACAGAAATTTAGTACTTATCTTTCAATAGATGACCACCAACTATGTGCATACTTCCCACAAACCTCCCTACCTTAGACCACGCTACTCATCATGCTCAGTAGTGGATCAACCTCGAGTTAGGACTAAAATCCATCGGGAAAGGGATTCCTAGTCTTAGTAAGGAAAACAAGAAAGTCACATAGGTCAATAGGAAGGATTATGTCCCAAGATTCAACTCACACTCACATCCTACAACCTCTCATTCCCCACATGCCTGTCCCACCCCAGGAAGTGTGCCCCTTCTCTGCTCGATAGTACTTTGTCTACCTCACTTCCATTCCAGGGATTCAACAAGAGGTTGGACAGGAATTCTCCGAGCACTGTAGTTGTAGTTGGGTTCCCTCTGGGAAATGAATTCCCCAAGAACCTCTCTCACCTAGAGACAGTTTCTTGTAGGCCTAACTACCTTCTTCTTCAATCCACGGGTGTAATACCCCTAGGCCGAACCCAATTGTAAATGTAAAATGAAAATGTACTTAAGATGGTGAGTTGTTTGATATCATTTTTGTATACACCTTTCATGGCATAGTGTGTGCATGTACCACACACTAAAATGATGAAGTGTGCACATTCTAGGATACCGTGTGCAACAACTTAAGTGTGCACATTTTTTAGGCCACAAAGCCTTTGTATATATGTTGTGTTTTATAGGCTGGTGAGCTAGTTTATTATAAGCCAGAAGGATTGTGTGATGATTAGGCCGGAGAACCTAGATGTTAAAGGCCAGTGAGCCTACTTTTGTATATGTGTTATCATTAATATAAAATACATCACTTCTCGTAGACCGACCATGATAAAAGAGTATGGAGGACTAAACTCTACTAGTTAGGGAAAGGAGGGGCTAAAAGTTAAGAAAAAGGGCTAAGGTAGAGAGCTTAAGCCAAAAAGGAATATCATATTAATATTCCTTAAATCATAAAGTATGGATAATTATTTTATCCTAAGTTCTAAGCATGGGGAGAAGTGGGCCAAAGCAGCTCCCAACATGACAAGTGTCAAGTTGGTAACATGTATACATATAGTTTGCACTTAGTTGGTACAGAGGACAAGGTTACAATGTTGAAGTTTTGCGACTTCAACCTGGGATACCGTAAAGCCTACAGCATGATCGCACCATCTAAGTACTTAATGAGGACTAAGCGTCGAAATTCAAAAATCCTCCCCCAACAATGGAAAATGAACCTTGTGCAATCTACTCTACTCAACATTATGAAAATACCGCACTTCGACAGACATCAGGAGGTGACTGCTTGTGTGAAATTGCTGCTAGGAAGTTACCACAGAGGATACCTATGGTTAAACCATCACATAACTGTTGATCTGACGCTGATCAACAGGATTACCAGGCTTAACATGCAGGGCCCTGATCCCCATGAGTACTACCCTAGAAAGACCGTGGACCACGCTCTTTCACAAAAGATTAAAAAGGCTTATGGAAATGTTGAAAAAGGCGTGCGAGGTTACAAGGTAGCCTCTATCAAGAGTGGAGAAGTGTGCCTTGCATGTCAATTAATAGCAGGGAAGCTTGTACGTAAGAATAGACCTACAAAAGTATCAGGCTTCGTAGTGGATCTCACAGGAAAATGTGCATAGGGACTACAAATGAGTTGGGAAAAATACTTGGTCAATCAACTAGAAATTCACTGTAGAGAAGGCCAGTACTACGAGAATGAATTCCACTTTAGCTGGCTACTAATATTGATCAACTTTGTTGCATGGGAGATACTGGAAGGCGCAATCTTCCCAGAACTTGACCCATTCAAACCATTAGCTCTGAATTTCAGTACCTTATGGTACTCGACAGACCTGAGCAAGTAGTGGCAATCAAATGCCATTTTTCACAGATACTATAACCAACTGAAAGAAGCCATAAGGGGTGAACCTCGCATAACCCCGAACACTTTATAATGGTTCTAACCTCTGATAAAGTTCAACGTGGACCACCACTTTATATACCTAACTCCATGTGTTGATGAACACTAGGAACAACTTTAGTCCTATTATAAGCTAACCGAAGAAGACCTAGAAGAAATCACCAAGGAATGGTCGGTGGACCTCCTTGTTCTAGCAGATCTAGTGGACATTTAAAATAGTGATAGCCCAGAAGCTGCGCAGGACACATCTGGGCCCAATAAGGTGAATAAGACAAAGAAAACAAAGGAAGCAAAGAATTCTGAAGAGGTTCAGGATGTAGATAGCTACTCTATAAAGATAGCTCCCATCACACCTGATCAAGAAGGTAACAATGAAGACCTAGAGGAAGTTGAACAACAACCAAAGGATGAAGTTGAAGTTCCAAAGAAGAGAAAAGGGTCACCTTCAAAGTCTTCCTCTATGAAGAAAGAAAAAGTGACCATGACCAAGATGAAGACCACACTCACCCTCGATGACTTCAACTTTATCCTCACAACTTTGAATGAAGACATAAAAGAAATTACAAAAAAGCAAGAGGCCAAGCAATAGATGATGTACGACAGAACTTAAGATGAGATACAAGGAGTGTAGTGAGTACTTCAATCTAACCGTGCAGTCTCCACTGCGCCCATTCCAGAAGGAACAACCGAAGCAAGAGATGAATTAGTTCAACTCTGCAAGATTGCCGACATAGTTGAAGTACACCTTCAGAAAGCAGAAGAAGTAACAATGCAAGCCACCCAGGCCCTAAATAAAGTATAGGAGGAAATCATAGAGTAGTGTTGAGATGCATAGCAAGAGAAGGAGGCCATCCAAGAGAAATTTGATAAACACAGAGAAAAAATCCAAAAGGAGAAGGAGGGATCAAAGAATCTGTCAACAGATCATTTTGCTTTGTGACCGACTTAGAAAAAAAGGGTGAAGAACCCTTAGACCATCAAGTGATGAAGCTTTCTGAAATTATTTAGCAACTGCAACAAAGAGTCATGGAATTAGAGCTTCAGATAAGCCCAAGTACCCTGCAAGAAGAGTGCGATCAATGAGAAATAAATTCCTGGGGTACAGTATAAAGGATTAAATAAATCACTAAAGAATGCAAACAACTAAGTACCAAAAGTGTGCAGATACATGGGAACCTGACCGAGAACCCAAAATTGCATAAACTGGAGTTGCAACTCTAGGAGGTGAAGCAACATGCAGATAGACTTCAGATGCAGTTGAAGGCTCTATCAACCATAGAGAAAATGAAGTGATCCCATGAGCAATGCATCGCATAGCAGCACATCCACATGATCCAAAGCAAGGTCATGGAAGTGACACATCAACTTCAACCTTTGTAGGATAAGGCATGTCAACTCTTTTTAGAGATTGAGAACCAAGGGACAGAGCTACAATAGGTTGTGATTACAGTAGAGCAGCACCTAAAAGGACTAGTCAATAATGCACTCATCCAGGATTTCACTGAGCAAGAGGAAATCAAAAAGCAAGAGGTCGAAGCGGCTCGAGCCAAACTCGAGGTGCTTGAATTAGAATTGGTCAGACTTGAGTGACTTAGGATGAGTCACAGGTGAGTGTTGGGGACCTATTGGCCCTTGACCAAGTTTTGAGGAATACTTGGTCATATTTGACCATTTTTGGTACTCTGATATCCATTCAGAGAAGGATCGCATGGTGAAGAGGATATCACGGGATATATGCCTCTTTTTAGGGATTTTTGGGATTTTTGGGAATATTGTAATGGGAAAGGGATATCGACCCTTATTTAGACCTTTTGTATGTATAAATAGAAGGGTAGGAAATGTAAGATAGGATATGCATGTGTCATCTATGTGATGTAAAGTTAATGGCTTAGTGCATAAAGTAGATCTATGTGATTAGACGTCTGTGTAACTGTAAGAGTTATGTGCCTATTGTAAGTATTGTAAGTGCTTAGTGCACAGGTTAGGGAAGGACTTTGTGCTTGGATCTACCTGGGGAAAGAAGCTCTAGCAAGCTGCGAAAATCTTTTGTCCTAGGAGGGGTAGGATCTTGAAGGCTTTGTGTTGTAACTTGGTTTATAGAAGATAATAACAGAAGAAGACTTTGTGGAGATAGCCCTTGGGTGGGGGTGAACCATGGTAACTCTGTGTATTGTGATGATGTGTTTGTCTCTCTCTTGCTAAGTGATTTTGATATGTTTAGATAGATCTATTGATGCTTTGTGCTTATGAGATATGAATCCATGCTAGATATGATATATAAGATGCTAAGTGCTTAATATATTAGGTATAACCTGTTTATCATTGCTAAGTGCCAGATCTGAGTAATTACTGTGGTGCTTTGTGCTTTCTGCGAAGTGTGTTAATGAATGTATGTTAAGGAATAACTGATGCTAAGTGCACTGTAATCAAGATAATCATAGGTCTGTGTCCCAGCTAAGGTTGTAGAAATCTGAGTCCTGCAACCACCCATGCCTCTACATCGGGTGAGACTACATCTGCTTCACAGGTGTTGCCAAAAGGGTCGATAGCTAGGGTTTTGATTGTGCACTCTTGAGCGTTGAACCCTGGGTCTGCCCCTGTGCCAACAAATGGTTCTGTTGCCAGGACATGAACTGTGATTGCTGGGAACTGAAGAGGAAGAAGGTTTATGCAAAATAATCTCTGTGTGTAGATCTATTGCCCTAGTGCACAATGTTCTGTTTGACCTGTGAAGATTTGTGTCGAGAAAAAGAGGTCAGATTTGAAGGGAAAAGGTCAGATCTGCAAGAAAGAGGTTGATATCAAAGAAAATAAGTGATATTTGAATGCTCTATGCTTTAAGTAAAAGTGGAAATTTTTGAAGGAAAAAGGTCAGATCTGCAAGAAAGAGGATCCTCGAAAGAAATTTTTCTAGTCTAGCTACCATGATCCTAGCGCACAGTATAGAAAAAGTTGGGGATCATTTAAAATAAAAAGAGGATTGACCCTATGTTATAGTTGTAGAAAACCAGGACATCTTTCTAAGGAGTGACATGGTGGAAGAACAAATTTTCTCTATTGTAAGGCTATGGATCATGAAGTATTGGATTGCCCTAGAATGATTGCTAGACTTGAAAAGATGAATATAGAGAAAGAAAAACCTAAAGGAGATCAAGAGACCAAGATTATAGCATAAACCTAGAAAGAATTAGAAAAGATATTGCTACATATGAAAGATACCTTGAATGACCACCGACATGTTAGGCTATCAGAGATCTTCAAAGAAAAGGAGCAAATCGAAGAAAGAATATGGGACTTTGACATTGGATGTAATCTTGATGAAGAAACACAAGTGAAAATTATGCCAGAAAGAACTTGGTAAGCTATAGGAAAGCCTGCCATGATCCCTACCCTAGGAGGAACAAGTTTCTTTAGAGGAAAGCTAGTAAACCTATGTGGAAGGTCCCCCCGGATACCTATGAATATCAATGGAACTTTGACAGAGGAAGACTTTGAGATCATAAAATTTGTTGAATACAATGCCTCGTTTTCCATGCTCATAAGAAAACCTTGGATTGATAGAGAACAAGCCAGATGAAAAGAAGAAGAAAAAGTTTTGGAACAAAAGAAGCAAGAGTTAAAAGACTTTATGAAAAGAAGGATCACGCACTTGATTGAAGAATAGAAGAACAAATCACAAATATTTTATATTAGCAACCCCGATGTCAAAGCTAAGAGAACACTTGAGGATCTGCAGAAGATCGAGTTACCTATTTTTGATACGGAAGAAGTATTGTCAAGGAACCCTAGGAAAGACTCTCAACAGCATGAAGTAACTAAGACCATAGAAGATAAACATCAGAATGGTAAAATCATTACTGAAAAGAATCTCACGGGGAAGACGGCTAGGAAGTTAAGAAAGAAAAAGGCTAATACTGTAAGATTACAAGAGGTTCTAGAGGACACTTCGTAGCAAGAAGAATTACAGAATTGGAGCTTCGCTGAGGTATCAGAACAATCACATAGAGTACTTCTCCATGAAGAAGCAATATAATCGTTGGAACCGATATACCCGTTTGACCGTTGCTCCGAACAGATTGAAAAACAGTTATGGGTTACCACCAGACTGTTGAACCTCACCTTAACAGATAGATCAACGGTCACGGAAGCTTCATATCCATTGCAAGCAGTCCATTGCAGAGCTACTTACTTATTCCATCGCGCCATGCCTAGAAGACACTTTTTCCAATTGAGAAATTGAGCTTAGAGAATACCCTCATCATGAAACAGTGATTACTCTAGATTTATTCTCTATCTGACTACGGTACCAATAGTCTATTGACAACCTGAGACAATGATCCTGAGCTTACATGTCCGACGATATTAGCGCAGCAGAAGAATCAATGAGAGAATTACTTGCTAGATTAAGGATAGAAAGAGTCACATCGGAAAGAGGAATGTCCATCAGAGTCCAAGCCTCATCATCGAGAGGTGTGGCAGCCTCCCCATCGACTGCTTGAGCTGGAACATCTTGATCCAATGCAGAGTCGAGAACTAAGCATAGAGATGATGCAGCCAACACGAAGTTAGTGCCAACCATTCTACCAGCTTACATTCCCCCTATAAGTGGTGATATTAACAACGACAGTGTCCCTAGATACTTTGAATACACCCTAGTCACTGCATATCTACCGAAAGGAGTTTGCACCTACCACGTAGATCAAGACAAGGTTACAACATTGAAGTTTTATGACTTCAACCTGGGAGACCGTAATGCCTACAACATGCTCGCACCATCTAAGTAATTAACAAGGAATAAGGGATGGAATTCAAAGATCATCCCCCAACAATGGATGATGAACCTTGCATAGTCTACTCTGCTCAACGTTGTGAAAATAACACACTTCGACAGACATCAAGAGGTGATTGCTTGTGTGAAATTGCTGCTAGAAAGTTACCACGAAGGATACCTGTGGTTAAACCATCGCATAATTGTTGATTCAACATTGATCAATAGGATTACAGGGCTTAGCATGTAGGGCCCTGATCCCCATGAGTACTACCCTGGAAATACCGTGGACTGTGCTCTTTCACAAAATATTAAAGAGGCTTATGGAAATGTTGAAAAAGGTGTGTGAGGTTACAAGGTAGCCTCTATTGAGATTGGTGTAGTGCACTTCGCATGTCAGCTGATAGCAGAGAAGATGGTACGTAAGAATATACCTACACAAGTATCAGGCTTTGTAGTGGACCTCACAGGAAAATGTGCAGAGGGACTACAAATGAATTGGGAAAAATACTTGGTCAATCAGCTAGAAATTGACTATAGAGAAGCCCAGGACTAGGGGCATGAATTTAACTTTAGCTGGCTACTAATATTGATCGCATTTGTTGCATGGGAGCTATCAGAAGGCGTAACCTTCCCATACCTCGACCCATTCGAACCATTAGCTGTGAAGTTTAGTACCTTATGGTACTCAATGGACATTAGAAAGCAGTGGTAATCAAATGCCATTTTTCACAGATATTATAACCAACTGAAAGAATCCATAGGGGGTGAACATCACATAACCCTGAACACTTTACAAAGGTTTCAAACTCTGATAAAGTTCAGCGTAGACTGCCACTTTATATACCTAACTCCACATGCTGATGAACACCAGGAACAACTTCAGTCCTATTATAAGTTGACTGAAGAAGACCTAGAAGAAATCACCAAGGAATGGTTAGCGGACCTCCTTGTTCCAACAGATCTAGTGGACATTTCAGACATTGACAACCCAGAAGCTGCGCAGTACACACCTGGGCCCAGTAAGATGAATAAGACAAAGAAGACAAAGGAAACAAAGAAGCCTGAAGAGGTTTAGTATGTAGATAGCTACTCTTTAAAGACAACTTCCATCACACCTGATCAAGAAGGTAACAACAAAGAGCTAGAGGAAGTCGAACAACAACTGAAGTACGAAGTCGAAGTTCCAAAGAAGAGAAAAGGGTCACCTTTGAAGTCTTCCTCTAATAACAAAGCAAAAGAGACCGTGACCAAGATGAACACCATGCTCACCCCCGATGACTTTAGTTTTCTCCTCGCAACTTTGAATGAAGCCATAGAGGAAATTACAGAAAAACAGGAAGCCAAGAAACATATGATGTATGATAGAATTGAAGTCAAGATCCAAGGAGTGTAGTGAGTACTTCAGTCTAACCACATAGTCTCCACTAAGCCCATGCCAGAAATAACAACCGAAGCAGGAGATGAATCAGTTCAACTACGCAGGATTGCCAACATAGTCGAAGTATGCCTTCAAAAAGAAGAAGAATTAATAGCGGAGGCCACCTAGGCCCTAAAGAAAGCACAGGAGGAAATCATAGAGAAGTGTCGAGCTGCACAGCAAGAGAAGGAGGCCATCCAAGAGAAATTTGATAAAGATAGAGAAAAAATCCAAAAGGAGAAGGAGCAACTTCTTGCGAAGCAAATCGAGATCGAAGAAGCTGTCAACAGAGCATTTCTCTCTGTGACTGACTTAGAACAAAAGGATGAAGAAACCTTATACCGTCAAGTGATGAAGCTTGTTGAAGTTACTCAGCAACTGCAACAAAGAATTGTGGACTTAGAGCTTCAGATCATCCCAAGTACCCTGCAAGAAAAGTGCGACTAGCAGGAAATAACTACCTGGGGTACAATAGAAATTATTAAAGAACTCATTGAAGAATGCAAACAACTAAGTACTAGAAGTGTGCAGATACATGGGAACCTGACCGAGAACCCAAAATTGCATAAAATGGAGTCGCAGCTCCATGAGGCAAAGAAACATGCAGATAGACTTCATATGCAGTTGAAGGCCCTATCAACCATAGATAAAATGAAGCGATCCCATGAGCACTGCATTGCACAGTAGTAGATCCACATGATCCAGAGCAAGGTCATGGAAGTGATGCAACAACTTCAACCTTTGCAGGATAAGGCATGTCAACTATTTTTAGAGATTGAGAACCAAGGGACAGAGCTACAACAGGTTGTGATTACAACAAAGCAGCGCCTAGAAGGACCAATTAACAGTGCACTTGATGCAGGAGCATCACCAGCAGGTAGCAAGCGCGCGTGGATGTGTAGGACAGCTGGACAAGCGCCAACACATTTCTTGTTGAAATGTTTTGAAGTTGAAAGTGTGATATAATTAATGGGATAGTTAAATAGAGGCGTACTCACATTTATGGAGGAGCATTGTAATTAGACCTTGAGTGTCCCGCTCTCGTCTAAAGTAGATAGAGGCATTTATGCAAAGTTAATGTAGGTAGATATAATTTAATGCTTAGATTAGACAGTTTTAGAGCACAAGAGGGAAACGAGATATAGACACCCTCATTGTATAGTTGTGAGAGGATTATGAACATAGAGCATAGAGAAGAGAGCAGAGAGCTGTAGTTGAAAACACCCATGTACAAAGATTTGAATTAATAGAAAGAGCTTCGATTCAAATTCATGGTGTCGTATTTGTTCTCTGTGTATGCATGTTGAATGTTATGTTCATGGATGTTTAATTTCTGTTATACATTTCCTTTATATGCTGTGTATATGATTTCATGCTTTGTGTTTGAATTTTTAGAGAGAGTAAGGAATGATTTTTAATTGTTTCTCTATCTGAGTAAGGGTTCCTGCAAGGAGTGCAGTTAAGTTGTCCGCAAGGAGTGCGTTGACAAGAGTTCAGAGTTTTATCTCTGAAATCTCAGGAGGTTTAACGTTGTTCTCATTCTCGTAGAAGTGAAAGTTGAGCACAGGAGCCATGCGAGGAGTGCACAGGCTGAGTAAAGTCCCAGAGTTTGCGAAAATAAGAAATTGTGGAGAGACTACTGCTGCAAGGAGTGCGCAGAGTCGAAGGACTTCAATTCCTTGAAGTAATTGAAGGATTTTCCGCAAGGAGTGCGTGCAGGAGTCTTCTTTAAGACTCAGGGTTGGAGAAAATCTTAGGAGGGATAGAGTCTTCACGGTTGTCCAAGAAAAGCACAGAAGGTTGGTGCCTTGAGGCATTGAAAGGAGGCGTCACAAGTTTGTGTAGCAGGTGGTTAAGTTTCGTGGTAAAACATTTTGTTTAAGAGTGTAGAAGCTCTTGAAGGGAGAAGCAGATGGTCAAGATTCTCCATAGAGAATTTGTGAAGTCCCATGAGCCGTCAGATCTCACGAGGGAGAAAGGATTTTATGGGGGTCATTTTCTGCAAGTGGAAGATTAGGAGAGAGAGGGTCGTAGATTGACGCCAATGAAGACCATTGGACCTACTCGCAATATTCCATTTTGGGGTTTTGTGGGTGGAAGGACCAAAGATTCGACGTTTGGATTCATGAAATTGCAAAGTCCGAGGTGGGCTCGTGGAAGAGACGGGTGGATGCGTGTCATCTGTTGAAAGAAGTCAATACCCTGTTGACCTCTCATGTTTCAGGGATTTGTTAGACAAGAGCTGGGAGTTCAAAATCGAAACTCACGAAGCAATGAGAAGCGAAAAKTGCTAGAGTTAAGCCTAGCCAGTGGTCATGCGCGGAGGGCGCTGACAAGAGAAGGAGTGKGCCCGTATCGACATTTCAGGTATCGTGAGATTTGGAAGCAAGAGTTAGGGGTTTCAACTCACGAACTCACAAGTGGCGAGTTGTGACAAGTGCTTAGGCACATCGAAAGTTTGGGTCCCGGAAGGTGAATAGTTGAAAATTTGGGTGGAGAAGTTCCAAAGTCACGCTGACCGTCGGATTGAAGGTAAGATACAGAAACGTTGATTTCTGTTTGGGAAGGTGAAACATGAAAGTTCCAACATTCTTTTTGAAACTCAACATATCGGTGTTCGGAGGTCTGAAGGCACAACCGGTTGACAACAAGACTCGTGAAATCATGAAGTTAGATCTCCCAAAGTGTGAAGGGAGATTCCACGAGGTTTTTTGTGGGTACAAACTTTCCCAAAGGGGAAATAGAAGAGCCAATTGTCGAGAGCTCTTCAGGCCAGTGGAAGAAGAACTATACTGTGTGTGTGGATTTTCGACCTACGGGTTGGGAGGGCTACGTCAGGTTTGGTATCAGAGCCAGATTCTTATTTGTATATTTCAGGCAGGAAAAGCGAGAAGGAATTTCAACCATGCTGCAGAGGAGAAGAGACAGACAAACACCCAATCCACCAGAGGATAGGGAGGTGTCAAGAGAAAGAGGTAGGCAAGTATAGAATCCAGAAGTGGAAAGAGATCTGCATGACATTTGCGCTAGACTCGTGGATGTGGAGATAAAACAAAGTTGCAGAGCTGATATTGGAGATGTCAGTGAGTCCGAAAGAGAAGATGAAGCTGGACATGGAGAAGAAGAAATTACAAAAGAATATGCAGCACATGAACGCTTGATTAGAGCTGTTGCAAGAATGAGTGCAAGATCCAAAATGGACATTCCAGTTTATGAGGGAAACTTGGATGCTGAAGAGCTTCTAGATTGGATTAGAGCTCTGGACATATATTTTGACTATGAAGATGTCGAAGAAGACAAGAATGTCAAACATGCTATCACAAGACTTAAAGGACATGCAACATTGTGGTGGGATGAACTGCAAGATGACAGACGCTGCCAAGGTAAGTAGAAAATCAAGAGTTGGGATAAGATGATTGCAAAGATGAAAGCGAAATTCATTCCTAGGGATTATCAAATTACTCTATTTCGAAGGATGCAGAACTTGAGATAGAAGATGATGACAGTGAATGAGTACACTGAAGAGTTCTACAAGATGAACATCAGAGCAGGTCATCGTGAAAGTAATGATGAAAAGGTTGCCAGGTATATGAATGGCTCGAGATATGAAATTCAGGTTGAGATGATCATGATGATCATCCGAACGGTGGAAGATGCTTATCAAATGGATCTAAAGGTAGAAGAGAAGCTGAGCTGAAAACAAGGTCAAAGAGGCCAAGGAAGAAGTCAAGCTAGGGGCAAATCAGTTGTCCAAGATAGAAATCAGAAGCCTAAGGAAGAATGGAAGAAACCTCAGATTGAGAGAGGTGGAAGCTCACAGAAAGGGCAATATGATGGACAAAGAAGGTAGTATGCTGATCAGAGAGGAGAGTATGTTGATAACAACAGTTTTCCTTGTACTAGAGGTAGAGGAAGAGGAAGAGCTGGAGTGATAAAATGCTTCACGTGTAGAAAGGATGGAGACAAGTCTTATGAATGTCCAGACAAGAAGAAAGACGAAGGAGAGGCTCACATTGTCGAAGAAAAAAGGCGAAATGTTGAGGAAAAAGATGCTTAAGGTGGAAGATCGTTGATGATGAGAAAATCTCTTTTAACACCAGAGAAGGAGGTGGAGAGTTCAGTCCAAAGAAACAGACTTTTTTGGACTGCATGCAAAACCAAAGACTGGAAATGTAAAGTTATTGTAGACAGTGGTAGCATAGATAATCTCATTTCAATAGAGATGGTAGAAAAACTAGAGCTGGAGACAATTGATCATCCAAGTCCATATAGAGTTTCGTGGTTGCAAAATGGACATCAGGTAAATGTCACTAAGCAATGTTTAGTTGAGTTTAAAATAGGAGGGTATAAAGATGAAATACTTTGTGATGTTGTTCCTACAGATATTTGTCATATATTGCTAGGTAGACCGTGGCAATATGACAAGAATGTGATTCATGACGAGAGAATGAACACATACACCCTAGAGAAAAATGGGAGAACTCACATGCTATTGYCAATAAAAGATAAAGAGGTGAAACCGGAGGTGAGCAACACTGTACTTCTCATGAGTGGGAATGAAATTTTTATAGAGGTTAAGAAGAAGGAGGAACCGCAATTCATTGTAGTCAAGAAGCCAAAGATTGTTTTAACCAGCACAAGGGTAGATGATTTACCATAGAGGTTTAGGAACTGCTGGAAGAGTTTGCTGACATAGTAGTGGAAGGACTACCCCGTTCATTGCTACCGATTAGAAGTATAAGTCATCAAATTGATCTCATACTAGGAGCTAGTTTTCCAAACAAAGAAGCATACAGATTGACGCCGCAGGAGAACAAAGAGGTCCAAAGACAAGTCCAGGATTTGTTGGACAAAGGTTTGGTCAGAAAAATCTTGAGTTCGTGTGTTGTTCCGACAGTACTTAGTCTGAAGAAAGATGGAGGCTGGAGGATGTGTAGTGACTCGAGAGAAATCAACAAGATAACCATCAGGTATAGATTTCCATTACCAAGGATGGATGATCTGATGGATTGCTTGAGTGGAGCCGAATTTTTTTCGAAGATTGATTTGAAAAGTGGTTATCACCAAATCCATATGAGAGAAGGTGATGAATGGAAGACAACATTCAAAACTAATGAAGGGTTATACGAATGGCTTGTCATGCCATTTGGTTTAACAAACGCGCTGAGTACTTTCATGAGATTGATGAATGAAGTCCTGAAGGATTTCATTGGAAAATTTTTCATTGTGTACCTCAATGACATACTGATTTTCAGTAAAACAAAGGCAGAGCATCTGAAACATTTGGCTACAGTGATGCAGAGGTTACAGCAAGAGAAGTTGCTGATAAACATGAAGAAATCCTCATTCATGAAGACATAGATCATTTATTTGGGTTTTGTTATTTTTGCAGATAAGTTGAGGATGGATCCAGATAATGTGGAGGTAATTAAGAATTGGCCATCACTGAAGAGTATATTTGAGGTAAGAAGTTTTCATGGATTGGCTAGTTTCTACCGAAAATTCATTAGGAATTTCAGTGGAATTAGTGCACCGATGATGGACACAGTGAAGAAGAGACACAAGTATTTTCACTTGATAGAAGAGGCTGAGAAAAGCTTCAATTTGCTGAAGAGGAAAATCACGGAACAACCAATTCTGGTGTTGCCGGATTTCCAAATGACATTTCAAGTGAAATGCGATGCAAGTGGATTTGCAATAGGGACAGTCTTGAGTCAAGAAGACAGGTCGATAGCATACTTCGGTGAGAAGATGAATGAAGTCAAGATAAAATACTCCACGTATGATAAGGAATTTTATGCTATCATTCAGGCATTGAAAAAATGGAGACATTACTTAATCCCGAAGGAGTTTGTATTCTATAGTGATAATCATGCATTGCAATTTGTGACTCAACATGAGAAGTTGAATCAAAGACATGTTAAATGGGTTGAATACATGCAGAACTTTACTTTTGTAATCAAGCATATTTCTAGAACTGCTAACAAAGTTGTTGATGCTTTGAGCAGGAAATGTTTTCTATTGCAGGAGTTTAGAGTCAAAACATTAGGTTTTGATGATCTCAGGGACATGTATAGAGATGATCCAGATTTTAAAGAGGCATATGAAGCAGCTGTGAATCCAATTCTTAGGGACAGAAGCCAATGGGTAGAATACATGATCCAGGAAGGATTATTGTTTAAAGGTAATCAACTTTGTATTCCAAAATGCTCCATGAGGGAGAATTTGCTAAAGGAGAAACATAGTGGAGGATTGGCCGGACATTTCGGTCATGACAAGATGTTCACAAAGTTGAATGAGTCATATTTTTGGCTAGGAATGCGAGAAGACGTCAAAATATTTGTGGATAGATGTAGAATTTGTCAACATTCAAAAGGAAAGAGGCAGAATGTGGATTTTTATCAACCGTTACCCATACCTGAGAGGCAAAATGCGGGTTTTTATCCACTTTTCAGCACATTGCTGAGCACACTGGATGTAGTTAGGTATCCTGGAGATTGCTACCTCAAGGTTGGTGGGGCAAAAAGGATTGTTTTCTTGTCTTTTGTCAGTGGATTGCTGCCAAAACAAGTTGTTTTCCTGGAGGGCAAAAACCTCTATGGTTTTGATGAAGTGTTGACAATCTTGGAGCACTGTTGATTGTAGCTATTGAACATGTTCAGTCACCCCTGGTTTCTTTAAAAACTCATGATATTCTGTGACAAAGGTGGCTACATTCTGTGGTTCTGGTCTTATCCATAGAAGGCGGTTGTCTTCATTATGTTTAGAATCCATGAAGTCATCTTGCCAAATGATTTGATTGTGGAGAAAGAAAGAAAATGCCCAAAGTTGGATGTCCCCTATTCTCGGGGATGGATTCGTTATGGAAATATGCCTCACAAAGGAGGTGCTGATCCTTAGCAGATGCTTCTGTGAAATTTTTAACAAAATCTGCTGGGTGTATTACTACATAGGATTTGCCTTCTATAATTGATTTGATCTGAAACCATGTGAGTCGCTCCATTAGGAACAAGGAGTAGTTGCAAGATGGTTTTCTTGTAGCCGATAGCTTTTGTGTCAGGTCAAATACCCAGGCCATTCTGCCTTTCAACTCTTTGTTCTGTTTCTTCAGGGCATGAGCTTCCTGACGTGTCTGCTCTAGAGCTTCCCAATTTGAGAAAGTGTGATTTATCCAGATTTGTCTGTACTCTTGCAGGCTTTTGGCCTGTGTTGCAGCATACTCTTCCTTCCATTTTTGTATTGCTGCCTGCTCATCCCATAGCTGGGTCCGTGTTTCAACATTGCAAGTAGTGGGATGAGGTAAGGTCTGAGTAGATTGTTCCACAAAAGTGTGGATATTGATCTAGCTGGGAGGTGTAAATTCCTCCATAGGCATTGTCTGTACATCTTTGTTGACAAGGGAAGGGGATTCATTTATTGCAATGCAGGGCTTAGTATTAATCTTGGGAGGTCCTGCTGGTTCTTGTGTTTCAGCTGTAGCTGGTTCTTGTGTGACAGCTACAGCTGGTTCTTATGTAACAACAAGTTCTTCCTTTTTTACTACAAAAGGAGTAGGGGGAGCTCCTCACACTGGGACTTGAATTACCTTATAGCCTGCTTGATAGTAAATATCCCCACATTGATAACACATTTATTCTTTACACAGGCTCTCTGTTGTAGTCGCTTCTGACATGGTTGCTATACGAGCTAGGGTGTGCAAATTTAGTTCCTTCTCATATGCTTCCTTTGCCCTGGCTAGTTCTTGCTTATATGCTTCTAGTTCAGATTTTAAAAATTCATTTTCCTGCAAGACAGAGGCCATTGTTGGTTTTGGTTGAGGGATGACTGGTTCTTGTGTGGCAGTCACGGCCTCACTAGCTAGATTTTGTGGAGCAGCTGCAAGAATGGTAGTTGATTCTTGTGTTTCAGCTTCCTGGTGTAAGGAGAGTAATGTTGCAGTGCCCTAGACCTCTGACTCCTGTATCTCAATTTCAATATCAGTGGCTGGTTCTTGTGTTTTAGCTTTAGTTGGTTCTTGTGTGGTAGCTATGGCTGGTTCTTGTGTTTCAGCCACTGTATGGGTAGCTGGTTCTTGTGTTTAAGCTACTTTATTTGATGACAGTACTATTGCAGCACCAAGGGTCTCTAATTCCTGTATCTCAATTCCAATATCAGCAGCTGGTTCTTGTGTTTCAGCCGTAGCTGGTTCTCGTGTGGTAGCTATGGCTAGTTATTGTATTTCATCCACTAAATGGGTAGCTGGTTCTTGTGTTTCAGCTACGAGGTTTGAAAGAAATGATGGCACACCACCCTGGGCATCTGGTTCTTGTGTTTCAGTGCCTGTGGGTGGGATAGGCAAAAATCCCTGGATTTGGGAGGTTGGAGGTGTATGGGGTATCAGTCGAATGGGTTGGGGATCTAGAATAGTGGAAATAATGGGTGGCCTTGTTGAGGCCCTTGTTCACTTTTTTCGTAAGAAGGGCAGAAAGATGGGAATTTGTTTCCATTTTTGTGAGGATCTTTCCTCAATGATGGGGCAGGGGGAAATGTCCAGCTCATAATCATCACTAAGAATATGAAGGGTGGGAGTGGATGATTCTGCTAAGGTATGAGATGGGCTTGTTATGGTAGGGGGATTGGTTGGTCTGGTTGGTTCTGTGGGTGGGCTATTGGGTACTTCTGGGGAGTCTGGGGGATTTTGTGGTTGCTGCTCCTGGAGATTTTCAGGAATTTCGGCAGCTACTTGGGGGTTTATGGGCAGGTTATTCAGTGGAGGGTTTTGTTGGGAAAAACCCCTTTGGATGAGTAATTGGACAAGATGGTGATGGGTGAGTGAAAGGGTGGGATCTTTATCCTGTCTGCAGTAATGCACCATATTTTTCAGACAACCCAACAAATAATAAGGAATATTGACCCGTCTATTATGCCTTAAATGAGATAATAGAAGAAAGTTGTGCTGATAAACTACCTGGTATCAGCCCTAGCAGGTTAGGTAATGTTTGATAAATCTTGCAACTTCTGGCCATGGGGGTGGCAAAGAGCTGAGTTGAACACCCCTGCCTTTAAGTACAATTCGTTCTTCTGGCAAGAAGAAATTTTGCTGGGCATTCCGAATGATATGTTTACGGCTGAACATGCGAGTGCCGTCGGTAGGGAGGCCTAAGACCTGTGCTATATCCTCTTCTGTTACTAAAATTTGGACCCCTTGGATGACAACATGGTCCTCCTGAAGGTTTTGGGCGAATTGCAGAACCTGTTGTTCATTATACCACTGGAGTCTCTGAAAATAATTGAGCTATCCTGCCTGCTGAAAGATTTGATAAGCTATTGGATAATGTTCTAACAGCGTTGTGGTGGCAGGCTCGTTCCATATGACAGAGCCTCCCATAGCTACCAGCTCTTTAAGATACAGTGTCGGAGAGTTTGAGTATCAGCTTCTATGCAGTGTGAGTTTTCCAAGCGACGTTATGCAAAATGTGGTCAAATACGNTGGGAGGCTCTGTCATATGGAACGAGCCTGCCATAGCTACCAGCTCTTTAAGATACAGTGTCGGAGAGTTTGAGTATCAGCTTCTATGCAGTGTGAGTTTTCCAAGCGACGTTATGCAAAATGTGGTCAAATACGCGAAAGGGTGGTGAAATAGGAATGGCAGTAGTGAATTTGTGTGAAATGATGGTATCAAAGATTTGATGTGTACTCCCCTCCCGTCAAGTGTGGCTAATAATGATTGCACTTGAGTGGTCATAATGATTTTAGATTCTTCTCATTAACTATAGCCTAACTGAATTACATAAAATTTACATATCTTGCCTTACCTTTTGATTCGTTCTGCAAACAAAATATCATGCCTGTTCAACAGTTGTGGCGGAGACTTTGATTTATTAGATGAATTGTATCGAGGATTTGTTGTTTGGAAGGACGAACTATAGTATGCATAAAATATTGCTGACAGATGATGTTGAAAAGTTGGTGTTTCAGCAACAGAAAAGAACAAGGTGTAACAACTGCTGGACGGTGTTGTTTCGGTGATGATGAAAGTGAGGAATTGCCGGACTGTAGTGTTTTGGCAATAGGGAGAACAAAAAGTGTTGAACAGTGGTGTTTCAACATCAGAAGAAGTGATGAAAAGTTGATGACAATGGTGTTTCAGCAATAGAGAAAGTCAAAAGTGTTGAACAGTGGTGTTTCAGCATCGGGGAAAGTGATGAAAAGTTGTTGACAAGGGTGTTTCAGCAACAGAAAAGAAAAGGCAAAACAATTGCTGGACGGTGTTGTTTTGTCGATGAAGAATGGTGAGGAAATAGGGAAAATGCGGAAAAAGGTTTCTGAGCAGTGATGGGGGGATAGGTGTGGGGTTGGTGGTAGTGGTGTTTAAGGAATGAAGGAAAGGAAACGAATTGCTGACAATGGTGTTTTGGCAACAGAGAAAGTCAAAAGTGCCGAACAGTGGTGTTTCAGCATCAGGGAAAGTGATGAAAAGTTGCTGACAAGGGTGTTTCAGCAATAGAAAAGAAAAGGTGAAACAATTGCTGGACGGTGTTGTTTTGTCGATGAAGAATAGTGAGGAAATAGGGAAAAAGCGGAAAAAGGTTGCTGAGCAGTGATGGGGGGATAGGTGTGGGGTTGGTGGTAGCAGTGTTTCAGGAATGAAGGAAAGGAAACGATTTGTTGACAGTGGTGTTTTGGCAATAGAGAAAGTCAAAAGTGTTGAACAATGGTGTTTCAGCATCGAGGAAAGTGATGAAAAGTTGCTGACGAGGGTGTTTCAGCAACAGGGGAAAGTTAAAAAGTGCCGAACGGTGGTGTTTCAGCATCGGGCAAGCTCGTTTCTTTGTGAAGTAGGGTCGTCCTTTCCTGTGCTTCGATTGGGAATCTGCAAAAATCGATTGTAACATGGTATTCTTTGACAGGGATTATTAGTAAATAAAATCTAATCTAATCTAATGCTAAAGAAATTATGTTAAAAGAATTAATTGCAATTAGGGGTAGAAACCCCCTCTACGAAAAGGAAGT
>JASDQU010242371.1:49746-60982 GCA_032191745.1 Picea mariana | reverse complement strand
TACACTGTATGAAATCAATGCACCATTTGGAAAAGGGGCCGATGACAATAATTATATGTAGTGGAGCAGGGTGGGTACATGCCTTGTTTTGAAAAACTTGGCAGGGAGGGAACTTTTTGACGGCCTCCATGCAATCCTTGAAGATGGAGGGCCAAAAGTATTTGGCACGTAAAATTTTATGGGTTGTAGCCATCCTAGAAAGGTGACCTCCACAGGCTCCAAGGTGATAGTCATTGAGGATGTGTTCAACCTCTTCATGAGTCATACATCATCATAGGATGGTATCAATTCGACGTTGATATAAGGTGTCGACGATAATGAGATAACGACGAGAGTGGTGGCGTATACGTCGATGTTCTTCACGAGAGATATTTGGATGAAAATGTTGTGTCTAGAGATAGAGAATGATGTCTCCATACTAGGGATCATAAATGCTAATGAGGAATAAAGATTCATCAGGGAGAGAATCTCTAGGCTCAGTATCTTCATCAGCATGGGGAAAATTGCAAATGAGTTCCGTGAACACTACAGACTTTTTGGATTTGGACTTAGCGAATTCAAGATCAAATTATTGAAGGATTATGATCCATTTTGAGTGTTTTCCCCCAAGTAACTGATGGGTCAGGATGTGATACATGGGGTTCGAATCCGCAATAAACATGGTGGTGTGTAATAGAATATAATGATGAAATCTCTAGACAATGATGATGGTGCCCAGAGCCAACTTCTCAACATGTGAATAATAGAGTTCTGGTCTAGATAGACTTTTTCTCATGTAATAAATCACATGTTCTTCATTGGAAGAGTCCTCTTGAACTAACACTATGGCAATAGTGGAAGTAGAGGCCGCTAAGTAAAGGATATAATCCTTCATATAGTTTGGAGGATGCAACAAAGGAGTATGTGTCAGTGCATGCTTAAGAGCATCGAATGATCATTGAGCATTATCATCCCATATGAAAGTGGTGTCTTTTTGCATCAATGACATGAATCCTTTAGATATTTCAACGTAGTTACAAATAAATAGGCGAATAAATTTTTCTTTCCCCTACAAAATTTGGAGTTGTTGTCAGTTGTTAGGTGGGGGTAAAGCTATGATATCTCTAATATTTAAGGGATCCACCTAAATCTCGTCCTTGGAGACAACAAAGATGAGAATTCGACCTGATTCAACAGTGAAAATACATTTATGTGGGTTCAAATAGATGCGGTAGAACCAACATCGAAGACAAATAGCCCATAGATGACCGAGATGGTCGGATCAACTGGATGAGTGGGCGGCTAAGTCATCAAGGTATGGTTCCACAATATGTTTGAAATCATGGAATGCATAGGACATGGCTTGTTGGAACGTAGCCCCAACATTTTTAAGGCCAAATGGTAGCTTCCAATAAGAGAAAGTTCCCCACGGGTAGATAAAGGTCATCTTATGTTGATTAGTCGGTATGATGTTTATCTAGTTATATCCTAAGAAATCGTCCATAAAAGAGAAAATTACTCTATCAGTGCAATTATCAATAATTTGGTTGATGAAGGGTGTGGGGTAGTTGTATTTTAGACAAGCATTGTTAAGATCCCTATAATCAACATAGACATGAATGGTCCCCTGTTTCTTAGTAACTGAGACGATATTGGAAACCCATTCCATCAAGGGGACAGGATAAATGAAACCAGATTTCAATAACTTTTCAACCTCTGCCTTAATAGCTGCAGTATTTTTAGGATGGATTGGGCGGAGTTTCTGTCGAACAGGTTTGACACCGGGATAGGTTTTAATCTCATGCACAATGATCAATGGATTGATCCCAGGCATCTATTTGTAGCTCCAGGCGAAGACATCATGAAATTATTTAAATAAAGCGGTGTAAGAGACCACTTTTTTGGGTGAACAATTAGCTCCGAGGTTAATTTTTTCCACGATACCTTCGTTGATTGAAATATCAACAATGATCACAGATAAAATTTTGCCCAAATTCCCCTCAGAAAGAGTATCTTGGGTGAGGATGGGAGATTGTAGAAATTTGACAACATCAGAAGGGAAGACAGAGTGTATTTCTTCTTGAATTTCTTCCAGAGGTGGAAGAAAAGAGGATTGATGATGGATATCATTCCAAGGTACATCATCGAGGCTAACCATTTCCATTATAGATTTGTCGAAAGGAAAAATTTGGGAAATGTAATCGATTTCTAATGACAAGGAATTTAACCATGATGGTATTGAATAAGTGTCGGGTGGCAAGAGACGTTGGTCATCCGAAGAAGGAGAGGCAAATTGAATAGCAACGTATGAGGTTTCATATGAACTAAGTGGCATGGTGTCACCGATTGCATCGAATTCCAATGGACTGGGTACAATCCAAGGGTCAGATGATTCCAAGTATTGGTAAACCGTAGTCGAAATCATATTGCTCATGGAAATATGATGTGCAGTGGGTGGAAGTGGTGTAGGGATGGTACCCATGAGGCTAGAGTCTTTCAACAAGACAACACCAACGCTTTCATACATGATATTATGATCGCCCAAGAAGGGAATCTTGTTGGTAGTGGGAACACGAGTGTCAGGTGTACAAAAATCTTACTGATCCATAGTGACAATTTTACCTTGATGAGGAAATTGTACACATCGAAAAGCTGACGAAGCAACAACGGTCATAACATAGAACCAAATTATTCCAAGTAACAAGTTGTAATCGATGGAAGCATCGACCACCTCGATGTAAAAAAAAAAACGTTTTACCGACCAATTAGACGGACAGGGACTGCAAAAGTCTATGCGGATGAAAACCTCACCCATCGAATGCACGTAACATTATTGGGGATTTATTAAGTGCGGGTGATTTCAATATTTTCCAACAAGCTAGAGACATGACACAAGTTGAGGCTCCCTCATCCAGAATAGATCGGTGGATTTATTGATTGTGAACAACAACATCAACTTGGAAAGAAAGTTGGTGAGAGAGATGAGATGTGGAATTATCCAAGTTAAATGTGATACCGTTGCATGACTCAGGATCAAACACGCCAATAGTGGCTAAGAGCATTCTACATTGACTGGGATAGTGTTGTAGAACTTCTAACATGAACATAGCACACGGTGCTTGAGCCATATCTTCAATGATGTTGTAGTGTTGGGTGGCACATGAGATAGGATTAAAGGTAGACTTTTAGATAGTGCTCTTAGGAGGGCATAAGATAGAGTCAAATGTAGTTTTCTTGATTAGGATTGGTCCAGACGGAGGACTGACAGATGGAGGACTAACGGAGGATGGTGATGCATCCTATAAAGAACCATTAATGATATTCACTTTTTCCAGTTTAACTGGCATGTCGTATGTCATCAAGCGGGTGGTTATATTGATCCCATTGAAGAGATAGATATGGGAACTTGTTGAGGCTTCATCATGAGAAGTATGGCTGGAACTGCCCACTGGAGAGGGGGTTTGAGCAACCATAGATTTCTGANACATGGGAACTTTGGCTTCCACTATGGTTTCTTTTCGTTAGCAGATGGCAGGTTTGGAGCTTTTGGTTGTTCATTATTATTAGTCTTTTTGCTTCTATTCTTTGCCTTTTTCTTACCTCTAGTTTGTTGTGAGGGTGTACACTGAACTGCATTCAACTCAGAGACTTGAGTATGAGAGGAGGTAGAGGATGTGGTCGGACTAGGAGCAAATGAACTTGTAGCTTTAGGTACAGCTCCAGCCGACTAGGGTGTAGATTGAGTTTTGAGGGAACCAATAATTCCATTTGCATGTGATGAAAATGAAGGTTTGGATGGATCATTAGTGGCATGGGTAGTATTAGGAATCAACTCATATAAAGTATCGGATTGGGAATACACCAAGTCTAAGTATTGGGCCTTGGCAATGGATTCTTCTTTGATAACTACACTGCCCATAGAAACATCATGAGCAATCGGGGGTAAAATTTATTTGGTAAACTATTTTGCCAATAATTGGTCAGGAATGATTGCTTTGATCAGCCTTCATTGTCGTCTCCATTCATGAATATGGTCAAAGATGTGCACGGAGTTGGTCTGATGAAGGGAGGTCAAGAGTTCAATAATCATTTTGTATTAGATAGGTAGTTGAAAATGGGTGAGGAAGGACATGGAAAGGGAGTTGAAATCTCGAAAGGAACCAAGCAGTAATTCAATATACCACTTGGCTACAGAGCCCGTAAGTGTTTGCTGGAAAAGACGTAAACATATAGAATCATCCATTAAGGAGTTTGATAAACACCATAAATGGAAAGTCATTACATGATTGTTGGGGTCTTCTCCAACTTTGTCATCAAACTTCAGAATATCATAAGGGAGTTTAGCTAGAATCACTGTCCAGAAAGGGTAATGTCATATAGGATCATTGGTTAATTGAGACAAGTTTGGAAGATCCAGAGTAGCAAGGAAAGGTAATTGTTGATCGACCTGAGGGTGATACTAGTGTGGCATAGGGACACTAGTAGGACCATAAACTGGGTTAGGTGGATAATTGTAACCAGTAGGTCCGCTTGCATACGGTTGTTGCTGACCAGAGTAAACAAGATTTGAAGAGGGTTGAGAAACATGTGAGAGCAGAGGATAACCTGATGGATTTTGAGGATTATAATTCGG
Organism: Picea mariana; assembly: GCA_032191745.1. Lineage (NCBI taxonomy): Eukaryota > Viridiplantae > Streptophyta > Pinopsida > Pinales > Pinaceae > Picea > Picea mariana. Next base: position 56,370 of record JASDQU010242371.1, on the reverse strand, counting down.
TTGATGGGTTTTTCCATAAGGTGGATAAACATTTTTTCCATAAGGAGGATAAGGTTGTTGTTTTCCTTGAGAATGTTTCACCCCAGAGAATAGTGGATTTCTTAGAAAAGGAGTGTGCCAAGGATTGGGCGTTCTAGATGCATTATGTCCATAAGGTTGATGATGGGCTCCAGTTTGAGGCTACCCCCCAGAAGGAGGTTTCCCTCCAAATGGAGTTTTTCCCCCAAATGGTGGTTTCCCTCCATACGGAGGTTTCCCCCCAAATTGAGGTTTCTCTCCAAATGGAGGTTTCCCCCCAAATGAAGGTTGCCAACTAAATGGAGGTTTCCCCCCAAACAATGTTTTCCCTTTGAAAGGAGGTTTCCCCCCAGAATGAGGTTGAGTCCCTAGAATTTGGAAACCAAATGTAAATGACTGACCAATGCCGCTTAATGGATTATAGCCACCAAGACCGGTCCCTCTAGGTAGTTGTGTAGCTATATAACTTCTGGGTATAACTTGGGTAGTGTTGACAATGGAAGGATTCAGTGATCTATACCCAAGGGAAAGTTACAAGGAAGGCCAAGATGATAGTGGTGTATCAATGGGAGCTTTTCTAACCACCACATTACTAGTGGGCATAGTCTCAACGTGAGGGACCATCAAAGAATGGGCCATCTGAAGAGAAATATTGGAACTTGGACCAACAGACTGCATGTCCAGAACAATGGATGGTGTGATGGAACTCATGGTTGTACCAAAAAAATTATCTAAAGGTACAGTATAGGTAATAGATGCTTTTGGAATTTGGGATATGATAGGTATATCAGTACCTATCCCTAATCCATAAATGTGTCTCACCATGCGAGGTGGGCTTCAAACTATATGAGAAGTCCAAAGGGGGTTTCTGATCAGAGGATTCAAATGAGACCCGATTGGAATTTTAGAAGGATCAATGATAACAAGTTCTTCAGCTGAATTCATCTGGAGAAAATGCATTTCATATCCGTAGGAATGTGGAAGGCCTCCATAGGATCTGTAACAATTTGAAAATATTCTAAGGAAGCAGAACCTTCCTTCTATGAGGCTATAATGTCATGAACCTCGCTCTTTTGAGGAGATCCCTCCATATCATGAGGGGGTAAAGGGTTAAATTCTTCCATATTTTCTGGGGGAAGGCCTTGTACCCTAGGCGAACGGTGTGGAGGGTTGATGTTGGAGGAACAAAAAAATTGATGGAAAAAATCTATGGCCAACTAACGACAAAGAAACAACATACACTAATCAAATCTAGGAATCAAACCAAGCAAACAAAACTTATCTCGAAGACCGTACTAGTTGGTGATGAAATCCAACGTTGCATGATAAATTCAAGAAGGGGCTAGGATATGGTGGAACAGTTACAATGGCGACCTGCTTAATGAACTTTCACCTTGGTGCAAGATTCCACACAATAATTGTGGATTTAACCTCCAAGGAGCCCGAGTGAGTTTGACCAATGTTTGTTCCAGGTATAGTGAGACTTCCCTTCACCGTAACCTTGTGTAAGTACCTAAGGACTATGGCAACTAAGGACACCAACTCGTAGTCAGCTCCTAGGTGAGTACAATTGACAGTATGGTATGAACATATGAGTAGGATAACAAGTCCAAAATTATTCGAGAGAACTGAGGACAAGTGGACCGGTAGAACTCCAGAGGAGCTTGAACGGATTCAGAGTTCATGAAGCATCGAGACCAAATGAAACTAGTCGAACCTCAAGAAGAACCCTCAATATATGATCTGACCACTACAAATGGTTAACCATGGAGGAATAAGCTCCATAACTCTCCCGAGTGTGACCTCGTGCATAACCCCTGTGTGAGGGGGATTCTATAAATCCTATATGACAATTGGATTTGACTCTCCCTATCACAGGATGCTAATGTTTGTTTTTTTTTAAACTTTGGAGAGTTCTACTCACAGTCTAATCCAAAGTGCTAATCCTAGCCTAATGTTGGTCGAATATCCTAAAAACAAAATGTTCTAGATAATTTTTAATTAGCATTCATTTTGTATCTTTTCTTTACTAAAAAGGTGTATGAAAGTGAAATTGATGGTGTTATGACTCAATTCCCAAAAAATGCATAAAAGATGATAAGCAATCATTTATTTCGATGAATGCCTATTTAAGGGAAGGAGAAAAGTTGTTTTCACTATCAAACACTACGATGCAATGTTTTGAAGCAATTTGTTTCTCAATCAAATTCGGTGTAAAGCTAAAAATCTCATAAAAGTTATTCTAACATTAAAAAACAATCATAAAAATATCCTTTTTCTTTGTGTGTGAATGATTATCAATTTTGATGCGAAACTTCTAATGTCATTCAGATTTTAAGACCAAAAAGGTTCAGACAAACAGAAGCAAATTTTTGACAAACAAAGACACACTCTTGTTATGATTAACAAGCAAGACAAAGATCACAAAATTTACAAAATGAAACCAAAAAAATCTCAAAATATTGAAAAAGGTTTGGACAAAAGACCTCAAATATCAAATGGGATGATACATAGTTCTTTGAAATTCCTCACAAAGGTTTCTACTCAACCAGCTAAATGAGAAGAACGCAGCAATACACCTCTAAATTAATAAAGAAGAAGAGTGACTTCAAAGTAAGGAAAGGAAACGTCAAAATCCCAAACGAGAAGAGATTAATTCTTAGAAATAGGGTGTTGAAGGCCAATACCAAGATGAAACTAAGAGGATGACACTCTTGAGCCAAATCCAAAATGAAGAAACAACTTCAGAAGAAGAAAATTCTGGAGAATTCCTCACAAAAAGGGGTAGCGCTCTGGTGTAAGGGGCACCAGAGAGTTCTAGCACTCTATGTAAGGCTAAAGGGTGGTGCTATCTCTCTGACAATAATAGAGGGGGAGCGCTCTACTCTCAAAACTCAGAAAAACACTCAGAAAAACAAAATTCCAAGCAAGCTCAACAAATTAGGGTGATCATGATGAAATAAAGAGTCAATCAAACAAATCTAAGAATCAAAGACAATATGGAGAAGGTCAAGAAAAGGGAAAAGGACCAAAACAAGATCCAGGAATGGAAACAAAAAATAGAGCTATTCCCTAGTGGAGTCACCAATTTCTGTTACAGGTGAATCCTTCTGCAGACAAGAAGCTTCCCTCTTGGTCTCTAGAGTCCTAAGGCCAAGACAGAAAAGTGGTTAACATGGACATTGATATTCTTTTTATATCTGATTAAGATAATATGCAAAAATGAAGAAGAGGGATATGTACCTTGTTAACGATGTTTGTCCTCACAATATCCAAGTTGAGCTCCAATCCCGAGCTCCTCGACAGGTCTTATAAAACAAACAAAGGTACAAAGAACTTCTTATTCTATTGATATTATCTCAAACATAGATCTATCAACTGAAGACAAACTCATGTGGGAACAAACATAAGTTTGAAATAAACAGGCCAAGCATTGATATATTAATAAGAACAAGTAAAAGAACTTACAATCCTTTGATGAAGGTGCAACATCTTCTTCTAGTTCTCCTTGTCCAACCCTTTTGATCAAGTATTCTACACTGATTTCTTTAATGGCATCTCACTTATGGGATCATAAGTTTGGTGTAATTCTCAATCTCCATCCCCCCCTTCTACCATGAGGAGGCCTCCTTATATAGGCTTGGAGAGGCCTAACCACTTGAGAGATACTTGGGATAAGTTGAGGATTCCTTTCCTTAAATTGTGAATCTCTCCTAGGATCAAGCCTTGACCCAAGATTCAAACCCAACTACCTTTAGATATTGAGGGGAATGTCCCCTGATTTCCTCCAACAAATCAGATTTTGCCATAAAAAGAGCAGTGCTCCCTCAAAAGGGGAAGAGAGCGCTGAAACTGTCCTCTATAAGGGAGTATAGAGTGCCATCACCAGCGCTCCCTGTCACTAGGTAGGGGGGCACTCCCTCCAAAAAATGATGTTTTAGTGGCTTTTTCAGTGGCACAAGTTTTTTACTCTTCTATCAATTGATTTTCCTTCTTCAAAACTAGTCTTTGAGGTGTCTCAGTGTCCTTATGATTTTTCTAGAGAGACGACATAGGCAGTATGACGCTGGTGACACTTGCGACCAATATGTGACACTTGCAGTATTTATAATGACGACACTTGCCATCATTGCAATGAGTGATTTTGACATGTAACACTCTCCAAGGGTTGACATCAATGATAACCAATTTTCCAACATGACCATGATGTTCAACAATGTCCCTCTGAAGATATATCTTTTGCTAAAGGTTTATATTTCCCTGTTCTTCTATGCCTTTCACTTTTTGTCTTCTTATGACTAAGTAATTCCACTTGTCCACTAATTCCATTGGTTCCAATTTGTAAGTATGCTCTGTCTTATATCTGTCTAGACCTTCCAATTCTCTCATAAATATATCTCTGTCCATATGTCATAAGATGTCCATAACTTTGCTACTCAACTATCCATAATGTTGACCCATCTATCATTGTATTATCGTGAAGGATTTTTTGCTATAATCGATCATGACATATTAATTTTTCTCACAATGAACCAAATATGTCCATTGATCTACAATAAATTTTTAAATATGTAATGAATATATATTTCCAGAATAGTGTGTCAATGATATTCCTCTGATATTTTCATGGGAACACTACTTCTCAATCGATCAATTTGTTATTTTGTACTTATGTTATCTGACTACTATGAATACATCTCTATAAACACTTCAAGCTACTCGAAGGATGGTTTTATGTTCTCTAGTAGCTACTACACTGACTCCCCCAATTTAAGACTCACATTTACTTGGAGTCTCCAATATGAATGGCTCAGAACAATGGAGGAATCCACCCTAATGCAGATTAATCTTATTCTTCCTTTGTATACACATAATCTTTATGAACTATGACTTCTTCCTTTTTCCTTGTGGATTCATTATAATCTTGCACTACAATTCCTGAATGTAAAATATCTTGGGCCTATTCTTTATACACCTTCTCTTATTTTATTTCTCACACTAGTACTAATCTTGCGATCTCTGGGATCTGTTATTTATTTACCTGCTCTTGTTGTCTTTATTTTCTTCTCCAAATATTTGTGTGTCTAACATCGATATTTTCTTTCATGATGGGCTTTATTATGCTTCTATAATTCTGATGAATTTGTGGCATTTGTAACATTCAATTTTGCGGGGAGCCACATAGGTATTTATTCTATGAACATTTCTTCCATATGCTTTGCAATATATAGCCTTATGTCCAAATTTAGTACAAATAAAACAATGACCATACAAAAAATTTACATACCTCAGAGTGAATGGTATTCTTTGTGGTGTAGTCCTTCTGAATTCTTGCCTTGGTTGATCATGATATTCTCTTCTATTGATCCCTTTATCATGATTTAAGCTTCTTTGTTGCTTGAATGTGGAAGGTATTTTTGAAGATGTATCTCTATTATAATCATTATTATTTGATTCTTGTTGATCGTGATTCCTTCTTTTGAGTAATTCTACATAACACTTTTTCTTTTCTTCATTCTTCCTTTCTAGCAACCTGGAGTGTTTCTCTTCAACTTTATTTACTAATGATGTGTATGTTACTCTCTCTTAAACATTCTTTCTGATTTTGATGATTTTAACTCTTAATATGACAACTTCTTCTTCAAGCTTCTCAACCTCTTCTTCTTTCTTCATCATTTGAATCTTCATAACTTCTTCCATTCTCTTTGCTTCTTCAATTTGGATATTCAAGGAGATGATTTATCCTTCAAGTCTTCTATCTTGTTGACTAATTTTTTCTTCAAGATGGTTTAAATCCTCAGATATTTCCTTGAGATGATCTATCAAAATATTATCTCTCTTCTCTGCTTCCTTTCTTTGTGCTACTATTTCGGCTTCCAAACATTGCTTCTCTTCCATATGACTTTTATATGTTTCTTAAATACTTTTTCCTTCTTACAACTCAGCTTTTAGATTCATGATGAACTGTTGGGATTATTCAAATATTTATTTAGAATTCTTCTTGACTAATTGTTCCTCAAGTGACTTGTTTTTCTTCCTTTATTTCATCAATTTGTTTGAAGCACTCACTAATTCCACTTCAACATCTACTAATTCACAATATTCTTCTTTTGAATTTGTGTGTGATGTAGAAGGATTGCTATCAAATCAAGAAAAGTAAAAGTGGAAGCTGAAATCGATACGTGGAGATTTGTTTTTGAATTTCTTGTTAATTAAATAGTTGTATGTAAAGTCGGGCCACCATTTGAAATGACGGATCATTGTAAATCCTTACATGAATGTAAGATATTAAAGGTGTTTGATATTATCCCTTATTAGTCATTAGTTTTCATTTAATTAAGTTGAGTAGGTAACTGCTAGAGAAGAAGGTGATAGAACTTAGATAGGAGGAAGAAGAACGAAAAGTGGTCGCGGTTGAGATTTTTTTTTTTATTGTATTGTTTGTAAGAGATAGCAGTGGTAACCATGAGTTTTTGGATTGAATAGAATAGAGGAGAATTTATCCATTTGCATAGTGTTGATCTTGTTTTACAATTTTACTGTTGTTATGAGTTTTCTGAATGTATGAGGTTCATGGTGAATGAATGAATTCATGAAAATTTTTAT